>JAODKL010000036.1:11244934-11264795 GCA_026780765.1 Petrocephalus schoutedeni | reverse complement strand
ACAAATCTGCAGCAACTGCATGATGCTATCATGTCAATATGGACCAATATCTCTGAGGAATGTTTCCAGTACCTTGTCGAATCTATGCCACAAAGGATTTAGGCAGTTCTGAAGGCAAAAGGGGGTCCAACCTAAAAGGGGGTTTACCTAATAAAGTGGCTGGTGAGTGTATATATATATATATATACATACAGTATATATACAAATGTAAGGCCCTTCACTTCTCTCTGATTTCAAGCACGATTGAAGTGACTTGTAAAGCTCGATAGGTCATTAGTTCCATTGAATGCATTTGCTGACTGTGTCATATTTGCCCTCGTTTGGTTCAGCCTACGCAATTGAGAATGGATCTTGCACATGTTCTGAGGGAGCTCTCTGAGTAATAAGCCATGGAACACAATTAATTTCCGTAGTGGCCTTCATTACAAAACTGACAAGCATTCCCCAATGAGTCTCCCTGCGAGGAAGCTTCTGCCGTAAACCACGATCTTACCTTCCAGCTTGTGGTTCAGCAGGTTGTAGAGTTCACAGGCATCCATCGCACCACAACCTCAGCAGGCATGACTCCTGCGGGTTGTTTCTCAGACACTGGCTGACGGGTAAGGAGGTCACTGGATCTTGTTTCTACAGTAGATATAAAAATTATACAAGCCCCTGAAAAAGAGAGAGTGAGCATGCTTACTAAAAGCAGGGTGAGAACCGTGGTCAAGGGCAAAGCCAAGGTCCATCAATTTATCAATTCTCCACGGCGGCCTTTTTACGGTGGCAGACTGAAAGCTGCACCCACAATGTTGCAGGTCATGAGTCATATCCACGATGTCAACCCTCCAGGGGACTGAACCAAGACTCCAGCTCAGATGGTGCCCAACCCAGGCACCCTCCGGAAATGACTGCATTGTATTCCATGGTATATCTAATGCCGTGGAATTTTTTTTTTTTTAACTCTTCTCCTGACTGATACCTTTCAACAATGAGATCCCTTTGGTGTTTTGTAAGCTCTCTGCAGACCACAGCTTTTGCTGTAGCATGCAACTCAGTAAATGTCAGGAAAATTCTACTAGTAGAGTTGAACTTTGTTTGGGGTTAATTGACGGCAGGTGTGAGGGGATTGGCTGCCAAATGTTTATCTGTCTAAAAAATGAGGCACAGCATATTGTGTTATTTATTTTTATATATTTTTCCCACCCTAACAGATTTCATTTTCAATTGAATTACACAGGTTGTAGGTCACATTAAAGGTGGGTAAAGTTTTCAAAATGATTTGTCGTGGTCTCATTTGCTTACATCGTGTACACTTTCCATGTACACTGTATGTTATGATCTTGTCTGACCAAATACCAACAACTGGCAGGGAGTATTTTTTCTCATGAAAAAGCATATAGATGTTCCTCCTACAGCTTCATAGGGCACACAGGTGAAGGCATTAGGCTAGCCTCCTAGCTACCAACCAGGACATCTGAGTGAAATTCTACTGAATTGGCTTATTGCAACACTAATTAGCTTTTTATGTATTTTAGCATTTGCTAACACTCCGTATTAGATATATAGTAATGGCAATCAAAACATCCAAGTACATTAGAATGGAAAGGAAGACACTTGCATGTTGTTTTCTTGAACAGAACCCTGCCATCTGGGGGAAATTGCTATGCATTGCAGCTCCTCCATTGCAGGATTGATGAGAATTCCAGTGACCAGAACATAATACTGTATTTCAGGCAGTACCTTGTTTCTCACTGATCCACACGGCGATGTGACTTGTCATGCAAAAAGCTCAGGGACCCGTTTGTTCTGCCTCGGTCTAGCAGCACATGAAGCAAACAATTACGCCACTGCCTGTAATCGGCTTAACTGCACAAGACACTGGCATGGAATTATAAATGCAATTCTATGGATTCTATAAATGGAATGCATACTACTCGCCAGCACTGAAAAATGTGTTCTGGTTTTCAATAGGCCAGAATAAGTGAAAGTGGTTTTCGTATGAGTCAGCAGAAGCACAACGCAACACCCAAACGGCATAAATGACCTGTTTCCACTAAGAATGCAATGCGCTGCAGGCCGTTACTCTGCCACATTAGAAGCCCATCCAAATCCACACACCTTAATCCGAATCGAGTAATTTTCACATCAGACTAATTAACTGGCTGCTAAATCAGGCTCATTACGTACGTTTTATTTATCTTTGCTTGTTCCCCTTGCACACATTTTGAGCATATTTTAAATAGTCCCCCCCCCAGAAGACAGTTGTAAGTATTGACCTACGTATTACTATTTTCTTTCTTTTACATTCTTACCCGTGGATGGCATTTTCGCCAGAACACCAGCTCCATCTGCTGGTCATCTTTCTGCCACTACAACAATCAGAACCCTGCAACTAGCTAAACGAAATGACCCCAAGGTCACACAGCTGTCCTTCCTCAGAATATACCTATGAGTAGCATTTATTGAACATCCCATCAGACATACCTAAAATCAGCCAGCTGAAGTGCAGGCAGAGATTTCTGCTGCTCGAGGGGAACCAGCCACTCAGGCCAAAACCTCAGAGCACATGCAAATATGGCACATACATATGCCTCCCCTGATAAGGCCAACCACAAACCCATTAAGGGTTAGACATGCCCCACTGTGGGTTCTTAAAAGATGCTTCACGAAAGGTACTTACTGATTATGTTTCCAGGGGAACAATGTATGTTTCCAATGTCTCGCTTTCAGTTCGGCGCAGTGTCTACGGAGGTCCGCAGCATTTCATTCTAGTGGGTTTGCTGTCTTTGGTGACCACATCAGTGGATGGCATAGTGAGGGCTGTGTGCCCACTGGTACAGTCCCTGTACACAGCTACCAATGTCATAGGCTTAAAGAGTCTTGGCAAAGTGCATTGCAATAAAAAAACAAGTCAGACCTACCTGGTGCCACAAGTGAAATAATTGAGAACTACACCAGCAGAAGAATAAACCAGATGGGATAAACACAATTAAGTCTTTGTTGTAGCAGCTGATGGGCATTATATTTTCCTGTAGGGGCAGTATAATTTATATGCATTGGCAAATGCCTTAAATGCTCACAGCTTAATCTAAAAATGTATGTAGATTTGGGAAGTATGGCAAATCAAAAACCCGCCGGGTTTTGACCCTGGAAATCAAAAGATGAAACTCCATCACCTGCCAACAATCGATTTATGTGGATGGCGATTACAAACACTGAACGATACTATGGTCTCCCTGCGGGACAGACCTCTTAGGGTGCAGACAAGCTTGCATTCTCAACCCATAGAAGTACTCATATAACAATCATGGGCAGTGTACTGTAAATATTACAGGCTTATACAATCATTAAAAAAATGAATGACTAGTACGGACTACAGGGTTGTTACTAGCAACATCACTCCCAAGTCTTTGCAAGTGTTTCCTTGTTTGTTTCCTGCATGGAAACTAGATATGACAGTTCAGTCCAATAATACAGGAATTTAAACCTACAAGCTGGTGCCAAGACTCCCATTAAGCAGGAGCACATTAAATCCATGAAATGTTTACGTGGCATCGGCAAAGCTACTAGGACAGGACGTGCCTCTTAAAGACCAGACACCTCTCAGTCCATTCAGACATGCAATCCACTTCAAATCTCAACACAACAAGACAAGGCACAGAGGCAGATCAACTCATTTCCAGGCTATCCTATTCTTTATTTAATGCAAATTACAGTACCAGGTAACTATTTCTTTGAACCAAGTCACACAGAGGGACAAAATGGAAATATTTACAGGGAAGGGAAAACATTTAGCATACTTTCACAGAAAAAAGTTTATATTTAAAATGAAATAAAAATTTCAGTCACAAACAGGCATTCAAGTAGTAATGTTATACAGGTTGTTTTCCGTAATAGTTTTTCTTTTTAATCATGACAGCTTTTTTCACACGTATGTGATAGTCTGTATATAACCCACAGTCCATTTCTTTTTTTAAGTATTTAAACTTTGCGTTTTTACAATGTTTTACTCTTATTTAACTTTAGTCACAAGAAGTGGTCACACGGTTCATTTTACAGGTCAGGTGACTGGATAGCAACACGTCTATGAACGCAAATATTACAAGCAAGCATTTTTTTGTCATGTTTTTAATTTTTAAATTTTTTTTTTTTTTTTGGGAAGAGGCTACATAATATTGCTCCCACTGAGTGCTGCTGAATGCGTCTTGCAGATGACTGGAAAACACAGTCCTAAAGTAGGAAATGTTATTGCCTCTTTGCTCACCGATTCAGAGAGAAAACGCAGAGCGTCTCTCTGGTACAGGGTTAGGAACCCCTCACCCTACACTGAGGAGGGCGACCTGTCTCCTCCCTGAAGGGCTTAAATCGCCCAGAGAAGGACCCCATGGAAGAGTATGCAAAAAACCAAGATGATGTTTACGGAAATAAGGTGTAAATACGAGGTTTTAAAGGAGATCAGCTGATGAGCATAGGATGTGTTAAAAAAATAAAGCTGAAGGTCCATTCAACAGCACTCTTGGGGTGTTTCAAGGTCAGAAGTAAGAGGGTAACCTAAAGGAAGCAAGGCACTCCAAACTATAGATACACTATACATGACTAGTTATTGTTACAATAATATAGCTGGCACCTACTGTACATTTCAGATTTAACTATATGGCTGGAAAACGCTCATCTACATTTTTGAATAAACGATTTCTGCCCTGAATCCCCCCCCTCCCCTGCTTTACCATCAGTAATTTTTTGTTTTTGCTAATTAACAGTTCTTGGGTCCGCATATTTACAAAAACATACACATAAAAATAAAGTACAAGCCAGAATTTGGTGAGGAGCCTCTGTATATACATGACACACACGCGCACGCACACACACTTTTCCGTTACAATTGTAAGACTTGTATTGAGGACTGTACTGAGGAGCGGCGGGTGCAGACCACAAGGTGGACCATAAGAACCAAAAGAGTACGAACACGAAGACTGAACACTTACTGACCAATTTCTACTCCCCTTCAGTGGAGGAGGGAAAGAAGGGTGTCAGTAGGAGAAGCTAAACACCTCCACGGTTGTACGGTTCCTTCGACTTGACTCCCCCTGTAGAAGGAGCAAGTACCCAGCAGCTACATGAAGCTTAATCACAGAGCACACTAGTCAAACTCACAAAAGAACGCACAGAGGAAATTCAAAACAAAACATTAAAAAAAAAAAAAAAAAAAAAAAAACTAAGATCCACCTTTGCCTTCATGCTGTTCCCACTGTAGGTCAGGTCCTGGATGCATATTAGGAGAAGAGCCATATACATTACTCCCAAACTAATGTGAAATCCAATGAGAAGAGATGAAACTTCAGAACTTTCCGCACGCTGCCAGTCCCCCCGTGCTAAGTTTCAGCTGGTTTTAACTCATTAAGGGCCAAAGAGCTTGCCCCAGACTCTCTCGGTACCCCGACTGTCATCGGAGATGTGGAGGACTTAGCGACTCCTGTCTACGGTGCCCGGGCTGTTAGTTCAGTTAAGGAAGAATCCCAATCTAAATATTTTGTCTAGTATTCGGGATTCGTTTAGGATATCGCAGGCACAGCCTGGGCCAAAGGAGTGATCAACGCGCTGGCGGAAGTGGCAAATAAATCGTGTCACATTAATGTCCTAAGTGGGCCCCATGCCTCACCGCAGAATTTGGGTGAAAACTCCTCAGCCTCATTCAAGCGCAAATCCCTCAAAACTATGACAGATCCATTTACCCAAAATCTACACAAGTCACATGCAATAATAAATAAGTTGAAAGGAAAGTTAAAAGAGGTGACAGGGAGGAGAGGCGGGCGGGGGGTTAAAATCTATACAAATCTAAGTCACTAATAAAATCAACGCGGACTGACAGAAGCAGGAAATTTGCTTGCTGGACAGAAGACTCTTCCTGAAGAGACCAGAGAAGCTTCAGGCACCAGCAAATATTGCTGCAACTCAACTCCTGACCTCCGACTTCTGAACTGTAATTCGATATATACCGTAAATATTTTACATAATGCAAAGTAATACAAGAACCGTATGTATAAATACAACACGAGCACGCGGATGCAGATGTCGATCGCTTAAAATTTCCACACCCGTGTCATCTCCCCCAGTCCCATTGCTAAAACAAATATTTAATCCATCATTTAAAAAAATAATAATACAATTGCTCACCATTTGCAGTTGTCTAACATACTGGAATTATGTTCTGAGGTTGGAAGATTTTTGTTGTTAATGGGGGGCCTTTAAAATGGTTTAAGGATTAAATATCGTGGCCCTTTAATTGCTAAAAAGAGCAATAGCTTTCAGCCGATTATAAACAGACTGTGGTAAGAGTCTCCTAAATCAAGCCATGCACAAGGAGCTCTGAGAAAGGGTCAAAGGTCACAAAGTGTGTGTTTGTGTGGGGGATGGGGGAAGGGGTGTCTCCCAAACCCAGAGGAAAAAGTAATACAAGATAAATATAGCTACAATACTGCTTCAATACAAAGATTGTCAAGGGAGAAACATGAATACATGTTGTATTTACTGAATATTTATATATTTATATATTTACTTATTCAACAGCCCCTTGCCACCCCCTTGTCTCTCTTAGCAAGCACACAAATGAATAGCAGTCATCAGAGTCGCTATCACTTTGTACAAATAAAAACACACGAATGAACAGGCAGACGGGGGTTGGGGGCACTGTCAGATTGGTTTCCTCTTTTTTTGTGGGTTTGTGTGTGTGTGTGTGTGTGTTTGTGTGTGTGAGACCCCACCCATCGCCCCCAACTCCTCCCCAGGAGGCAGTGAGGAGGACAGGCGAGGCCCGGTCAGTAGGATGGGCCCTGGGCGAGCTGGGGCAGGATCTCAAGTGGAGTTGGAGGCAGAGGCGGAGGCTGCGTTGGTGGTCTGGCTACGATCTCCACTGTTGGCATCTGAAAAGGGGGAGAACAGAGCCTGGATTAAGGACGGGGGTGCTACAGGGCCGGATACATAGGTGGAGGCATGGCAGAGAGCATGGGGTTAAGGAGGTGGAGTCGGGACCATGTGGGCATGTCTCCCAAGGAGGTGAGGGAGTAGGAAAGGGGCAGAGGGCTGGGAGCCGAGGGCCGTACCTGAAGCAGCAGAGGCGTTGGTGGGGGTGGACGATGCAGGCTGGCTCCGGGCATGAGCAGGGATAAGGATGGAGGCCAGGGAAGGGTTACTGGACAACTCTGAGGAAGACAGGGGCCAGCCACAGCATAAGAGTCAGCAATATTTGGCCCTACGCCAGGGACGAGGGCCGAAGGATCAGGAGACTAAAAACCAGTAAGCAGGCGCCATCACAAACTGTATGGGCACACTTGGTGGTTTATAGTGTGTATATGGTGCCAGGGGGCATACAGGGCAGAACAGGAATTGTGAACGTGTGTGTGTGTGTGCGTGCGTGCGTTGTGGGGACCAAAATTCCTGACTATGCGCTAAAAACCTGTACATTTTTCTTGAGGTGACATTTTTCAGTGCCTCAATTTTAGAAAAATCTGAATGCAATCTAGAACTAACTGTCCAAGATCTAATATTTTGTTTGGTTGCTTATAGTTAAGGTTAGGGTTAGGATGGGGTTAAGGGTGTCATAGTTGTAGTTGGTATTAATAGAAATGAATGGAGGGTCCCCACAAATGAATGAATACCAACGTGTGTGTGTGTTTGGGGGGTGGGGGTGCCTACCCTGAGTGGTGAAGTTGAAGAGGGACGGCTTCTCGCGGCCATTGGGCAGCTTGACGTTGGGGTCCCGCAGCTCGTCGAAGAAGGAATGCGCACAGGCCTCCAGGGGCGTAAGGCGCGCTGTGGGCGTGTACTCCAGTAGGCGTGAGCACAGAGCGATGGCCTCGGGCGGCGTGCGTGGCCGGAACACCTGCGGGCCGCCCAGACAGGCAGTGTGTTGCCGCTGCACAAAGAAAACACCCACGCCAACCTAATACCTTACACCACCAGGGGGCGCATTCAGGGTAACTGGGGCGACGACATATTTAAATCTGAACTCCACACTATGGGGCAGAAGGCAACATGCTGTGACCAACTGGATGCCAGAAACCAGACATTTCAATCAGTGCATACAGTTAAAGCATGAGAGAGCAGACGATGGCAGACAGCAGGGAGACAGATGAAAAGGGCTTCCGGACCTCAGTGGGGCCGTCCAATCAGCAACGTCCAATGACGACCTCCATATGAAAAGGGACACCGGCTCCGTTTGGGACTGAGTGCAGATCCTCACTAACCCCTCACAGAGAAAAAAAAAACTCTCCTCTTTCTACAATTACAACATTCTACTAAAGACAGACTGCCTGGCCGTCAGAGTGCCCAGTGGACTCGATTTAAGCATCACTGAGACTAAGGAGCTATGGAACCGAGATAAGGCCCAAAGACCGTAACACTGGGCATCAGTCAGCGTCGTATATTAAGGGAAACGTAGCCTTAATCCAGGTGTCCGATACAGATGGCGTCACAGTGGGACTGACATAAGATCAGTCATCCTGAGTGACCAGAGGAATGTGGTCCCTCTCTATTAAGCCTCTCTGTACTGTCCGCTGCAGGAGGATGGTCAAAAAACGAAGGAAAAAAACCTCCATTTGTACAACAGGTCATATCAAGGAAGAAGGGACCCCAGGCGCTCTCTGCTGCTCCTGCAGAACCTGCAGCACTTAGCCTCCCAGGCTCCCAAAGCCCAGCTTTTGTACATGAAGTCCGTGTTTCGGACTGTGACACTGGTCCCCCCCCCGCAGGGAATAGCAGACGGAAACCAAGCAGTCATCTCACTCATTCCCCCGGCAAAACAAAAGACATGCGTCTGATGCCTGCACCACAGATGGGGCGCTACTGCGAGATGCTAAGCGCGAGAGCAATAACGGAGAATTTGGCAACGGCGAGGACAATAATCAGGGACACCAGAGCAATGCGTAGGTTTCCAACAGCAAATGCAAGCTGGCACTAGTGTCAGGTCTTCAGCACCTCCCCGTAGCTCTGAATTCGTTTTAAATTTGGCAGAACTCAACACACAGGTGTGACAAAAGCATGGTTAACGAGGACACCTCACTGCATGCTCACACTGAACTGAATCAAGCCAGTCAACCACAAGAGGGAGACAGATACCAAAAAGCATAATCCTAAAAAAGCACTGGCATCAGAAATTCCCTAAATCAAGCAAAGCTTTCCTCTGCAGTTCCCTAGATTTACATTTTTATTTATTTAGCAGACGGTATTATCCAAAGCAACACGTTATAAGAGAGCTGGGTCAGACAGTTCCTGGAGCAATCAAGGTTAAGGGCCGAGCTCAACATCGAAATCGGCGACCTTCTGAACGTCTAACCCTGCTGAGCCACACACTGCGCCCAAGGAGGAACTACCCCAGCCCAGATCCACACCCAGGCCTCCCAGTGGCGAGACAGAATCCCACCACTGAATCACCAACACTCCTCTAATACCGCAAAGCACGGCTGACAAACTGGATAGAGGTCTTCTCCGAATAGGTTTCTCTGAATCACTTTATCACAAGAGACCCTAGGGGATGGGGCAGCAGGAAAACAACGTCAGAAGTGAGATAAAGCAGCAGCTGGCAGAGGGGCTGATATCAGGGCCCGCTTGTGCTCGTGACAGCTGAGCAGGGGCCCGTAAAATACGATCCACATACTCGGGTCGACGTAGCCTGCATGAACAGGCACTGACACGGACGGCTTCCCACAAGCCTGCTTGGCACGCCACCAGAACTTTGCGACGGATGACCATCTGAGGCCAGGCTTTTAAGAGACACCCAGAAATGCAAACAATAGGCTAGATTAGACAAGCAGATTGAGTAACTATGGTGTCTGACTCAAATCTAATGTGCTGTTTAACTCATACAATTAATGAGAAACGCATCTAGAAAGAGGCCAATTACCAGAAGCATAAAGCAGTCACATCCACACCTGGACATTAAGCATACACAAAAAAACAATACCATCTACAAAAGGATCAATTAAAATGACTCATCCTGGTTTATTAGTAGCACGAGTAACCGGCTTCATTTAAATACCAGGAAAATATCCAGTATGGAAGAACGATGTAGCCGTCAGACACCCTAAACCAGAGATGACCTCCGTACAAAACTGGGCAGAGTTACCTAATGATGCATCAGCAACTTCTATCGATCCACAGACCTTCAGTTTTCAGAGACCAGCAGCCACCTCATACTGAGATCATAGCACCACCCATAATTAAGATAACCCATAAAAGCAGTGAGCAAGCGTTCAGCTGAGGGCAGGTAAAGACGTGAAGGTCTGGGTATGAGTGGGAAGGGGAAGGGCAGCAGAAAAGCTCAGAGGAAGCCGATGGAGACGAGAAGCTGAGATGCCGAGGGACGAAAAGGTAGTAAAAGATTTCCTGTACCTGCTGACTCACCTTAGTCCATGGGTGCGCCTTGATCTGGGGGAATTTGAACTCTGTGTAGTTGGGATTCATCTCGCGGATTTGTTCCCTGGTAGGCGTTCCCAAGACCTGCGCGGGATGAGGAGAGTGGACAGGAGGAAGGGGGAACGTTTAGTGGAGAATAGAGAATGGGGGGGGTGGGAAGCCACCCGAATGACAGGGAGTTTTAGGCTTTTCATTTCTCAATTAAAGCATGAGCCAAAGCCACTGATTACACAGGAGGGGGAAAAAAGCAAATCAACAAATTCAGCTGTACATAAGAGGGGCAAATTTTACTTTTCCACAAATGTCCATTTTACCCTGCATTCTAATGTCTGAGCTCACATGATCAGCACCAGACAGATGCCCCTTTCCACATATATTTGGAATTTAAAATCAGATATGAGCTAAATAAATATACACGCCCACACAGACGTACACAAGCTGTATATAACTAGTCAAATATTGAGAATGTTGAGAAAAAAAAAGCTAGCAGGAGAGAATGCACTGACAAGAGTTCTAGGAAGAACACATAGTAAATTAATATAATAAACTCAAGAAAGAAATTTCACTTGTCTGTGACAGGAAAAAATATCTGGAGGCTGAGCAACCATATTATAAGCAGCATAAGCAGCAGTATCTTACCATCTTCGGCATATGTGGAGTTTAGTAGAAGAAAATAATTCGTACATTAACTGCTCACTACAAAGTGTGCGGATTATCTTGAGTAATCTGGTCATGATTTCTGGTAAGAGACATCGCTGTTGTATTTTTCAAATATATTTTTCTGACGATTTATCATCACGGGTAGAATGCCATTCACTCCCAGCATATTCCAGAGAAGCCCAACATTTCTGGGGTCGATATCTGCAAAACTAGGCAGCTGCCAGCAGAATAACCTAGTTTGATAGATACCACTTAAGCCCCCCTAAAACACATCTTTTTTCAGTTTTAGGGTGAACTGTTCCTTTAAAATGAACGTGTTGTTGGTAAGGGTGGTGCAGAACAATGGCGATTCAAAGTGATGGACGGATGAATGGACAGATGGGATGACGTCAGCTGGAGCTCAATATCCACCCTACACCACGTAAGGAAAGCCACTGTCCGCAAGGACATTACTAACAGGATGAGCACAAGGCTCTAATGTGCTGGATGACGTAGACAAAACCTCAGCGCAGAGACTATTGTTACCTTGATGATCTCGACCAGCTGATCCACTCCGCTGTCTCCAGGAAAGATCGGTTGGCCGAGCAGCAGCTCCGCTAGTACGCAGCCGGCCGACCATACGTCTGCGAGACGAACAGAGGGGTGGATAAGCGGAGGAAGCAGTCAGAGGGACCTGAAGGCCATTCACCCAACACTACAGCAACTGGACAGCACTAAACCGAAATGGAAACCCCTTCAGCACACTCAGCAACTGCAGACGCCATCCTCGGTGAATCAGTCATTTTGAGAAGAGCCTTTCGAAAGCCGTGTTGATGGCACTGTATTATCAGCAAGCTCATCCCTGGAGCCACGGCGCCGTCATGCTTTTGGAAGCAGGGCGGAAGCATTTTCATGGCGATATGGGCTGAGAAGCCGTCATAAAAGGGCTACAGAGCTAGGCTGTTACCAACATGACCTCTACTGAATAAAGGTGTCTGGAGCTTGTGCTGGATTAGACACTCCGTGAAGAGGCTCCCCCTCAGCCAGTACGCTCCTCTCTGAGGCCTGATTCCGAGGAGTATGCAGCTTATGACGTACCGATGCTGGCAGTATAGTCCGTGGCTCCGAAGATCAGCTCAGGAGCTCTGTAGTAGCGAGAGCAGATGTAGGACACATTGGGTTCACCCCTCACCAGTTGCTTCGCACTGTGGATGAGAAACCAGAAGGTAAGTAGGGAGAGCCATAGCCTCAATGGCCTTCTTCAGAACGAGACACTAGGTCTTGGTTTACGAGGATTCATGTTCTTGTCATCTGCTATAGGGAGACCTGATCAGAAGTCAGAGCTTCTGCAGATCAGTTCATCCTCAGGATTCCCATACCAATGCAACCTCAATCCCCATCTGACCAACAAAACATGCCACAGGTATGACCCCACACTCTGGACTTCCAATCATCTCACCTCCCGAAGTCACACAGCTTGAGCACGGCCGTCTCTGGGTCCAGCAGAAGGTTCTGTGGCTTGATGTCCCGATGGCAGATCCCAAAGGAATGGATGTACGCTAGACTCCGGAAAAGCTGGTACATGTACAACTGTAAGACAATCAGATATCAGTGTCAGACTGCAGTATAGCGTTTCTTTAGAAATTGCTTCACTTAACGCTGTTACATGTCTTCTATAGACATGTAACAGAAATGTAATATGTACATTGTGTGGTCTCTGATATAAGAGATGGGGGGGTACAAAACAGGAGTTTTCAACATATGGGTAAGTGAGAAAGGAGAGGTGGGTGGTGCTCGCTCCCCACTGCCGAAGAGCACTGCCTAATGGAATCAGTGAATGCAGAGATCCCAGCAAGCCAGCTACAAAGGGGTCCACGCCATATGGAGCTATGCACAGCACCCACCACTCTGAACGGTGGCTAATTGGGGTTGTCCTGCTGCGGAGCGGTGACCCACAGAGAGGTCTACGCTCGGGCCTAAGATTCCAAACCGAACGTAAAAGCAACAGAGTAACTGGTGCTCACCTTAGGTCTAATGACCGTAATTAGACTACTACCATCTAATGACTACTGACTTCTGTACCACCCCTCAGTAAACAACGAGAGGAGATCTAAGTGCTCCTGGGACTCATTACAGGAGCTCGGGGTGTAGCGCAGCCCTGCTGAGCGTTAAGCATACCTTGACGTAGACTATGGGCAAAGTCTGCTTGGCTCGGCTATAGTGCCTGGCCACCCGGTACACCGTCTCAGGAACGTAGTCCAGCACCAGGTTCAGATACACCTCATCTTTCTGTGGAAGTTGGGAGAGAACAGAAATTATGAAGAGCACTTTCCTCTCACTAGGAGGGATGGTGTACAGACACCTACAAAAACACTTATTTTTTGTTAGAGTGGACAAACCGACACAAAGCACAGGTGCTGAGGCAAGCAGCGTTGTAGGAGAGGAGCTCTACAAGTTAACTATATCACTGTTTGAGGGGAAAAGAAAAACTATTGACCGGCAGACTATAACACATCTGTGTTTGTAAGCCACAAGGAAGCGTTGAGCATGTGAGATTCACATACATTGCCCATTGCAGAAAACTCAAAGAAGCCTGCCAAACATCAGGCCTGCTTCCGCCAGACACACCTGAAAGACTGATCGATCTGAAGGCCTCAACTTCCTTTGGAAACCGCACAATTCCTTCAGACCCAAGAAAAAGAAAAGATATCACCTGTCATCGGCTACTACAGGAGGTAGGACAGAGACTGCAGCAGTAGGAGAGTCACAGGCACACGGGACGACGCACGCAACCACACTCACATGCACGCACGCAAGCGGAGAATGTCTTCAGGGGACCACAGAAAACATGATAGCATCTAGAGAAGTCACAGGCATTGGAGTATGAAACCATCCACATATCCACAAGTGTCAATCTTTGCCGCCCCACTAAGATGCAATTCCCAGAAAGAAACCCAGAGATAGATTTGGCAATAAAATTACATGCATGTCAAAATTAGCAACTGCGATAGAGTTCTAATGTGTGGGTGGTGTTTCGGGGCAACTGCAGTATGCGGAATTCCTGTTTTACATTGGAAAAAATAAAGATAGCTTTGACTGTGGCAGTACACTAATACTAAAATACACCGTGTTTAAGCTGCTGATTTTCACAAATCCAAAGCTACCCCCTGGACGCCCAACCCTACCAATCCCCCAGCAACAGGCCTCATGTGGGACCTAAACATTTTGAATCTCTTGAACCACTGACTGCACGCTCATCTTTCATCTGTAAATTGCGTACGTTTCTTACAAATGCCCGTTTGATTTAGATGATATTCTAATGTCACACGCTCATCAAGTCTAACATTGCAAATGAATGTCCCACGGTCTTCACCGATCGGGACCTGTCCCTGTCCAGCTGCATGACATCCCGTGCCAGCAGAGTGCCTCCGGGGAAGGGGCATTATGGAATCACCTGCAGTGTGAGCTCAGCCAAGTGTTAGTGCACCCGCCAGAGCACAAGCGAGAACCTGCAGTGCGGCCGGCCACAAAACGTGCACATTCTCTACAAAATGCCATCGACATGCTGACTTCACAAAACAGACCGATTAGAAATGATATTAAAGGTGCATAACCAAACAAAACAACTAACATCTTTTCACACAAGCACATAAATAAATGAATAAATAAAATCTATCTTTTTTAAACAAACTTTTTATCTTGTACAATAGGAGGTGCTTTTATCCAAAGCTTTTATTGAAAAAGCAGAGCCAGCCAGCAGCTGGGGGTTAAGGGCCTTGCTCTGACCCTGGGATTGCAACCGGTGGTCTCCCGACCACAGGCGCAGGGTCTAACCCCCCCAATACAAGTGAGACATCCCCATTTGGCTTTGCTTTCCCAGGCTGATAGACCAAAACGGCATCGCTGAACGAGGCAGGTGGACCGAGCCAGTGACGTCACCGGCGACAGAGCCGGGCCTCCTTCCCTCATAAAACCTTCCAGCCCTGTCCTGGCCAGTAGCCGCGGCCTCACGCGCGGAGTGGCTGCCTCCACGTACGACAGCACCTTCCTGCCTACTCACACGCCCAAGTGCCTGCCGGGTGTCCAAGGTGAAACGCTCTACTGCTATTCATGTCGCGATGGCCCATCCTAAAAATACAAGGGCAAGTGAAGAAGGGATGAGAGATGGAGAGGAGAGAGGAGGGTATGCTGGAGAGAGTATCAACCCTACGGCTTTCTATTATTAAACCCAAAACACCAGACTGCGGCAGCTTTTCGGGAAAAAAAAAAAGGTGACGCTTTCAGAGAACCGGCTCCGTCGCGATGGGTGCTCTCCCTGCGACCCCCCCCCAGGGGGCGCCCGTGAGGTACAGACGCTTGACCGTGGGGCATGAACCAGGGTGCTTCTGGTGAAAACTGTATGAAAGCAAGTCTGCAAAAAGCACCAAAAGATGAACGGGGCTCACTGGAAAAGCATAGGAAACAAAAGTAGCAAACCCAGACTCAGCCGTCAAGACTCCTCAGTCTGGCCTCCATGTGAGCCACTGTTGTATAAGACGATTTGGGGTCAAGGCAGAGGTTGATACAAAGGGGGTTTTTAAGGGCGAAAATGAGCATATTAGAGTGAAGGATGCATGTCTCTGACAAGCCTGGGCAAAAAGCCAGTAGCAGAAAGTTTATGTAATAGAGGAGGTAGAGGCCAGAGAAAGAGGGAGAGAGGAAGGTGGATGAACAACTATAGAATATGGGTAGAAAAAGGTAAAAGGACAGGTACAGAGACGTCCAGCCATCCACATACCAATCCCACACACAGTTCCCTAAAAGTGGGCAGGGGTCACCTGTAAGAGCACGATTGCGGTGCAGCTGTCCATCGCCGGTCCTCACCTTATGGCTCGGACGGCAGTGATGATGCATTTTCCTGGACGCGTCAAAAAACAGGCGCGTCACCGAGTCACGCGTCAGGAAGATGCATCGGCTTGCCCGAGAGCCCCGTCCCATGATGCCGGGGCTCGGACAGCTTTCGCTGGAATGGACTTGAAGGTTCGCGGTCCATGCAGCGCCCCGGAGGGAGCCCAGAAGGAAGGCCGAGAGGCCAGAGACTCATGGGACACAAGCGACTGACTGGACATCTCCCGGTGGTGGCGTGACCCCTCAAAGGTGCTCCATGTGACCGCATCTGCATTTGGTAACACATCCTTAATTATGAAATCTTCCATATGAAGGGAGAGAATCTTAAACGGCCCTAAAAGCACGTTAAAAAAAAAAATAAATCGGGTCCCTCACACCTACAGCCCAGTTACAAATTAATATTTCAACACCATTCTAAAAACCATCCTATTGCCAGATCCCAATATGAAAGCTGTCTGTGTTTATTATAAACATGCTTGCAAACACATCCACCCCCCCCCCCCCCGCCATATTCCCTGAAGAGCACGACCAGGGGAGCCCGAAATCACCACTGTTCATTTATGTGTGATAATCTGACTGAGTAACCTGGCATGTCAGTGCCACAGAAAATGGCTCGATGGTCTTACGGCGAGTACGCTGGCTTGGGCCGCACCTTCCTGGGGGAGCGAGTGAGCCGCGGACGCCTGGCTGCCTCTCACTGACAGGCAGAGACGCTAAGCGCCTCCTGACACAGTTCAGGCTCTAAAATTAGCTCTGCGAAGATGACTCACACCCCCCCCCCCACCACCACCACCCCTCGCCTTCCTACGGCAACAGCAATCCCTCGGCTACAGAGGGAGAGACGGGAGAGGCGATTGGCTCCCGAGCGGCACCCGGCTGGACACGCAGCAAGCCCATTGGTTCACATGCACACCCGGCTATAGGGCAACACATGGGAGCAGGTAGCAGTCTGGTGGGTTTGGGGGGGGGGAGGTGAGCGCCACCCTGTGGGGATGAGGAGCTGAGCTTGGTGATATTCTGTCCTTCTGTCCTCAGACTGGTGTCAGCCTACAATAAGCCGCCTGAGAAGATTCTATATTAACCTCAATCTTAAAGAGTATTTTAAATTTTTTTTCTGAATACTAAAAGCATATTTTGACCTGTTTGAAATTGTCTGGCAATTAACAAGCTTCACATCACACTTAGGAAATTCCTTTTAACCAGGCCTGTTTACACTTGTTTGATCCTTACAGATGGAACACTAAGATCTCCACTTGTATAAGAACATCAGTTAATATTGGCTATTTCCAAGATAACTATTTGTAAAATTATGAGGGGCTCAGTGATGGTCTGTCAAGGTGCATCTCGGGACATGGAGAACATCTTGTAGTTCCATGTATGGACTCCGGGGGCACTATGGAATTCTGACCTCAGGGACTCTGTCCCAGCACACAGGCCCTCCCGGTGACACCACATTATCAGTCACCCTGCGCCAGAATCCAAAGTCACCCTTCTGCACAGCAGTCACACATTTTAACCATGCACTTCCTGCCCCCTTGTCAACGCTGCACTTCTCCGCTGACGTTGCTGCTGCCTCATAGTTTACTGCAAGTCACACTTTCCCCTGCACTGGTGTCCCTGTACTTGGACACCCGACAGCAGAAGCCCGGCCAGTACTCGCTAACGCCAGCGTGGCCCTTGGACGCTCTGCGATGATGGTGATCCCAGAAAGCAGTATCAGCACCTCTGTCCCGCCTGGTTCCGAGAACGGCATTTTCCACCAGTGCCAGGAACTGGACCGGACTGGCTTGGACTGCCAGGAAACGGGAAATGCCACCGGCTCGCACTCGCTTTTCCGACCATGTGAAAAGTGGGACATGCTTAGCAGCAGGCGCGAGGCTGCCAGCGGCTCGCTGGATCGCTCTCTCGTCCCTCGGCATCTCTCGTTAAGCTTCTGTGCGCCGAAAACGCAGCACACCCAAATGGAGGCTGTCCAAGCTGTACAGCTAATGGCTTTTATGCCCAGTTGCCTCCATAGATGTCACAAATTATTATTACACACAGGTTGAAATCAATCCAGAGAATCCTCTCCCCACAAGCCAGGGCACTATAAAAGCTCTACGAAAGTGTCGGGCACCATACTGGAACAAGTGAGTCAGATCAATGGCAGGGAATTACGCACAGCACTGACAAATAACGTATACTTAGGGGGTGAGTGTTCATTGAGTGCTCTTGTTTACCTGAATGATACGGCTCTTCGCTAAGGGAAGATCTAAGCTGATGAGTTTACAGTTCATCAGAGGAGCTGAGCTGCGCATAGCTGTGGGAAGGACGGAAAACACTCCCCTGACAATGTAGACCAACGACCCTCAGCTAGAAAGAACTACCTGCATTACATCACTGCACGTGGCTGCTTTCGCGGCTCGCCGACTAGCCCGCGGCCTAAGGAGCAGGAAGCTGGGGGCGGAGAGGCAGGCTGTGCGGGGTGCATAAGCGGAGGGCTCACGCCAGGCTCTGACCACGGCCCTGACCCACCTGCGAGCTAAACAAGCCTCTACATTTCAAAATAACGCAGGCCCTACCCATCCGCTTGACTGAGTCACGCAACAAAAGCGGAGCCTTTTAACTGCTGTCCAAAAATCGACATTCATTTATTCACCTGGTAGACGAGGACATGCAACCAAAAGCCATAATCATCCAATTTAAAAAAAAAAAAAAAGGCCCAAGGATCATTGTGAAAATTCGAACGAGAGATCAAACGGGTACAGAATAAGCTAATAATCACAAATATCAGCGTATTAATAATACAAAAACCCAAAGGGCAGAAAGCACAATTTGGATTATGAAACTAATGAAATTACAAGCTGACCCAGGAGACAAAATTAACTTGTGAGACACTGTAAGAGAAGAGGAAAGGGAAGGTGCTGTTCAGGAAATAGCCCCGCATGGACACTGTCCAAGCAAAACGAGCTGCTACTGGCATGGAGGGAAGACCTCATAGGACACCAGCCCCCGCGCGCCACCTCGGCAACCCCACTTCCTCTGCAAGCCGGAAGCAGCCCATCAGACGTGACCTTGTGCCGGCAGCAGTCTCCGCCCCGCCCTTCCGTGCCCTCTCCAGACACTGTGTCATGCCCCCTCCTGCAGCTCC
The DNA here is from genome assembly GCA_026780765.1 of Petrocephalus schoutedeni. Classification (NCBI taxonomy): domain Eukaryota; kingdom Metazoa; phylum Chordata; class Actinopteri; order Osteoglossiformes; family Mormyridae; genus Petrocephalus; species Petrocephalus schoutedeni. The sequence continues at coordinate 11,245,747 of JAODKL010000036.1, read as the reverse complement.
AGCGTCCCCCGGGCGAGTCAGTGAATCACCGCTGCATGATGCTTGCCTTCAAAAGCGGGTCGTAACATCAGGGACAAACTGCCACCCACTGCTTAAAAAATAATGTTTGCCTGCACACTGGGGTGTGAGTCTAGCTGGCATGGCAGTTCTGGGAAGGGGACGCTGCCCTCTCGTTAGCCTGGCTCCACAGCCCAAGCTCTGTACTCCCCTTCTTAAACTACCGATTACTGGGGTGGACAAATCCAATTGATGTAGCCCCTGCAAGCACATTACTGACCTATCAGGACTACAGTACAAGTAATTCTCTGATACAAAAGGACACCTAAGATAGTCCTTGAAAACTGAAGCGGAAAGACTTGTAAAAAACTAGTGACTTGCCTTAAGTAAAGGACTATCAGTGAAAAATCCAGGGAAGGATTTTTTTCTAGGAATCCAAAGTGCTTTTAAAAAGAAGACATTTAAATGAATGAATGAATGAATGAGAAAAAAGGAAATAGAACAGAAAATAAAAAATACAAGCATAATAAAATTAAAAGTAGCACAAAATACAAATGTTTCATTTTGATTTAAAAATGGCACACAAAATGTTCTGGACACGTCCCAACTGTGGGCCTCATAATGGCTAAAAGCCCTTTCAACATTTTTAGCTTCAACTTTAGACAAGGTGACCAGTTCCCAAAGTTCCCTAGAGACTAACAAGGTTTGTATTTATCAAAAAAGCAATAAAAGTACTTCTAAATCAAATGTGACAGTAAATGCTAGGCAGCCATTTAAAAACAAAAGTAATGGATTTTTTCTAAGCATTTGTTAAAA
>JAODKL010000036.1:11216743-11239936 GCA_026780765.1 Petrocephalus schoutedeni | reverse complement strand
TTCCGGTCAAGTACCAATACCAAAAAGTCAAGTACAGAAAGTGCCAAACCAGTTGGGGTACTTCGGTACTTTGGGGCGTAACTTGAAACGCTTTCGCTGTCGATTGGTTATGCAAATAGCATAGAAAAAACGTTATGAACTCAGAGTCAACCTCATTCTCACCAGAGATCAGTCATGATGATATTTGCTTGCACATATGCACATGCACACTTCAGCAAACATTTTTTTGGTATTTATTATTTCTCTGAAAAACAGGAAGATGGTAACATGCCAAAGGCCCTTCCTTTTCCCAAACATCTCCCAAACACCTATCTGGCAGGTTTTACTCTCCCTGTGTGAACATCTACACAGTGCACAGCGGTCAGGAGCTCCAACACGATGTGTGTTGCCAAAGCTTTAGAGACGAGGGGCAGGATGTTCCTGAGGTCGGTACGCTCAGCTCTCTTAACATGAGGGTTCCCTGGACATTATATAGAAGATGTCATGAGGCAGGGTGGTGATTAGATCTTCAGCACTTGAAACCAGGGCAGTTTTTTGTAGGTGTAGTCTTTCATGACCTCCTAACCTGAAGAACTGCTCATGGCAGGAGCTGTGATCCATAGGACTAGACCATCAGTATGAAAGAGGATCGCAACACTGAACTTCACAATCCCTACCAGATACAGCCAAATCTCCTGAGCAGACAGGGCGCTGTGGGCAAACGTACAAACGCAATTCCTGAGCACCGAGGTGCTGATGGGACCCAGCAGCTGACAAAGGAGGGCCCATAAACAGGTGGTGTATGGCAACCCTGCAGGGACACACTGCGCATTCCTCTCGTACACTAATGCCACAAAGGCCATGTGTGGGTAGACATGGCAGGACTCAATAAGAACTTTGTGTGTGAGAGAACATGCATGTGTGTGTCTACAAAGTGCTTGGGGGGGGGGGGGTTCCTGTCCACTGAAGACAGGATACACCTTTCATGTTTCCCACCAAGAGATCCTACAAAATGACGAAAAATGTTCCCATGTTCATTCATCTGATCTTGCGCTATGCCCTTCCGTAGGTAAGTGGGTGGAAGGTCGGGGCCCTAGTGCCTGTCAGGGGGCACGTCGGATGCAAGTCCCCCCCGAGAGCTGTGATTTCAAGTCTTCCTGTGATGCCTTCTGCATTACAAAGGTCACGGTCACGCAGCCTCGGGTACCCCCAAGTGCCCCGGCATGGATAGGCTGCCACCCGGCCCACCCCCCGCCCTCAGCGGACCCCTGCTGCCGCCGGCCGGTGCCTCGTCTCCCCTCCCAGGTAGCATTACTGACTTACACGCAAATGGAAAATATGTTCATGCCATGCAGCTGGACCAAGACGCCTCAGGGGGAGAAACAACAGGAAATACCACAGCAGGAAGGTATCTGCACTGCTTTTATAGTAAAAAGGAATACACATGACGGGAGAGGGCTGGGGAGGGCGGGGCGGATTTGTGTGTTTTTGTGTAAGTGTTGGACCAGAAGGTCCAGCTGTGGAAGGGAAGGTACCAAATTACTGAGAACTTGAAAGCTGGACACAACGATGGCCTCGACCGTTACACTTCGCTCCCTTGACCCTTTTCCATGATAATTTCCCCATGGGAAATTTGCCTACCGTTTAATGATGCTCTGGGGTCAGACTGACCCCAAACACAGGATAGGGGTTAAACAACCCACTAGTGTCCACTGCATTCTCACAAGCTCCCTACCAGTCTTCAGACCTTCAGGTGTACTGGCTCCATCAGAGCCCAAGGCCTACGTACCATCTGCAGCCAAGAGCCTTTAAGAGCAGTTAAGAGAAGCTAGCTGGGTCACACAGCATCATGCATTTTCTTGCGGTGAACTCAGACTAAAACGGTCGGCCCCTCAAAGTAACTCCCCTTCAGGTGCAAACCTGAGGGCGCCTCCCCCCAGACCCACCCGGGCGTCCTCACCTTGAAGCGTTTGTCTTGTAGCACCTTCTTGATGGCCACCAGCTCGCCCGAGTCGCACAGCTTGGCCTGATAGACGACGCCGAAGGAGCCATTGCCGATCACCTTGGTGTCCGTGTAGCTCACCTCCTGCGGCCGGTCGGGCCCCTGGCCAGGCGTCGCCACCACCGTAGTCACTTTGCTGCCATCTTTGTCTCCTACGGAGTCACGGGGAGAGGGACACTTAATTTCTGGTTATGACAATATTCCCACAGAGTACAGTTGATGCATAACAGGTGATGGGAACACATTCATGAAATTAAGGTATACCTCAGAAAGTGTGGAAGGAGACAACCGTAAATCGTGACCATTAAAGTTAAATGCAGAGATACGCCAATTGTTTCGCGGAACTATTGGTATTGGCTGACATCAACAAATCAGAGGTTAAAAAGGAGCCGATAATTCCCTTTAAAATGGTGACCCATACTCTACACACCAGTGTACTAAATAGTCTGCTTTGTGGAATTATTATAACGTCATTAGAAATGCATTTTGCAAATACTACTAATAATCATCTCAAAACATGAATTTGACTGCTCACCTTAAGGCGAGACAGTGAAGAGTATGAAGTGTTTCTGAAAATCAAATCTATTCCAATAAAGCAGACTGCAGTATGGCTGAATAACACTTACAGTATGTAAGTAACAAGCGTCAGATGCTAAATGAGAATTTGGTGCAGACTATGCAAAATCAAAAGATATTTCTCAGAAAATTCATCCGATGATCAGGCCTTCTCTATTAAAATTGTTAGAAATAAGACATACATTAATTAAATACAGTTCTCTGGGACTGTTGTTGTATGCCAGAGTTGGTGTTCTTAAATCATATTTATTTAGGTGGAGTGTCCCTTTAAACTTATTTAAGCAGAACCTCGCAAACAATCCATTTCTGTATACGTTTTTGAAATAATCGACTATTAGCATTGCCCAGAAATTACCCTATTGGTGCATCGCTAACGACACGTCAATGACAATGAGTGAAATGACTATGCGTACAATGGCTGTACAGCTGAGCCAATGCCAACCCAGCAGCTTCACATTCTGCCCCATGATTGATGTCCTGGGCCTGGCCACTCGCACTGGGACATGCGCTCTGAAATACCTTCCCAACGCAGACCTCAGCCCAGCCATCTGTTACGTGGCTTCTGCAGCTGTGCCTCACAGAATTCAATCCCATGATCCTCTGCTCCCTCTCGACCGCCTGCATGGCTAATGAGACCAGAGCAGACCTCCGAGTGGGCTTTTCCGCCACCGCGCCCCGGCGCTCCACTGTCGGCCTCTTACACAGACCTACCCGCTAGGAACCCCCAGCTGCCGGCGGTCATGTTTAGTAGCACACACTGAGTCTGCATCACAGAGCTGCAGCTAACACCCCCGAGCTCTCAGACAGGTAACGATTTCTCCAGAAAGAGCCCAGCGGCACTGAATGGGCCAGACCCTCAGCAAAGACATCTGGCTTAGGGGTTAACCAGCAAAACCATGTCAGCTGTGGGATTATCATGCAAGATGTGCAGCTCTTTGAAGTACAAGCAACACTCCCAAACTCCCCAACTGTTACTACTCACGATAAGTCACATTACACATTCAAATGAATGGCCTTAATGAGTCTTTACAAAAAATCCATAAACCTCTCTCATTTTTCCCCGATTAAGATTATTATTATGATTTCTTTCTTGGCACATGACACATCAAACTCAGGTCAGACCCCTGATCTGAAACCAGCAAGAGTCAAAGGCACAGAATCAGAAAAAGGAATCACAGAATGAAACAAAATTCATCCTGGAGCCGAATAAAACCTTTCCACTACTACAACTGGGAGTGGGGCCGGGGAGGGGGGGGGGGCAAAGCTAACATGGGACAAGTGGCAGCAGACTGCGCACAGCATCGGGGCCAAAGGTCTTGTTAGCTTGCCGTTAAAGATAAACCAGGCTGGTGACAGAGTCATGGGATTGACTAGAAGAGATCACTGATGACAAGGAGACAGGTGTACAGCTGCCTTAAATGATTTCAACATCAAAAACTGAGTGCCTGAACCAAATCAAACAGCTGCAACGGAACTGATTAAAAATGTATACACCACCCAGATTTCACAATAGATCAGTAAAGGAGCCATATCTGAACATGGATTTCAGTAAAAAGAACCCATACTTTGCTGAAGTAAACCTGGTCAGCGTAATCTATAAAGAACATGCTTTCCCCAATTATCAGAAGTTTCCTCAATTACTAAACGGCATGGAAAGAGACATGACCAAGTTGCCTATAAATGGCTAAACTATAACTGACATCTACACAGTTTGTCGACATGCGAGTTCCCTTACTGACGGTGTATCTTTAAACGCATTTCCCAGAAATCAGATGGCAGGTTGGTGCCGGGACACCTTACGGGGGACATTTTCGACACCACCGCACGAGCCACACCTGTTCACCAAGCTCCGTTTAGGCAAAGGTTTCCACAGAAAAGGAGAGGGGGGGAAAAAAAATTTTAAAATCAACCCAGCGACACTGGCCAAATCTGCCCTCAGCAGAGGTGGAGGGTAAACCCAGCGACCTTGGAAGACTCTGGTAAGCCATCCCCACATTTCCATCAAAGCCTGCATGGAAGAAAACGCACCTTTGCGCCTCGTACAGATAACAGAGATGGCTTTCGAACGGGGATGACCTGCTCAGACAGGGAGGGCTTTAACAGCGGACGGCACACTTAACCTGAGCCGTCCCCGACCTCCCCCATCCTGCCTGAACAAGACCGTCCCACGGCCTTCGTCCTCAGGCCGCACCTACCTTGCCGCCTCATACCGCAGAGAACTCACTCAAGCGACGTGCTTCAGACACTTCACAAAAAGGCTTGTGATCAGCCGGTGGAATGTCACTGACTAGGCATAAGAAAAAGGACAGCTGAGATAGTCGGAGGTTCCGGGGGATCTGGGGTTGCGTCAGCAGCTATCGAGGCACCGGCAGCTTCTCATGCACGGAGCAGCGATCAGTTATTAGCGGGCGTGCTAACCACTGACCTGCTGATAATGGAGCGATGATACGGGAGAGCAAACCAGCAGCCCTGTAAACTTCTTGACTTTTTAAGATCTCTTTTTTTTTTTTTAAATACCGTTGATCGTCTAAGAAAGCAGGCAGTAAAATACTCAAACAAGGGATGATTCAAGCACCAGTCGACTTTTTAACGACAGATCGCCCTGACATTTTTCCTGAACTGGGCGTTTTTTTTTCCCCGATGACCGCTCGGAGGGCACAGCCCGTGAAGTCACTGACAGGAAGTCCACAGTCCTGTCTTGGAGCCTCTCCAGCTGGTTGCACAACCTCTCTGCCTGCTTGGTATTTCAGTGACTATTTCCCAACATTCTTTTTAAGTACTGTGTGCGGAGCTCAAGACGAAGCGTCACCAAACATCAAGGTTTCGCCCGTGACTCACGTCCTTCCTTTTTTCCGTGTTTACTGGAGCCACGTTGCCTGGATTTCACTTGAAAGAGACTAAAGAGATAACATCAGCAAAGATGTGAGCAGTTAAAGCACACATATCAACAGACTCCCAGACTGAGGATGGCCCTGCATGCCTACACGCCATGCACAATGCTGCGGAGGGGGGGGCAGGACAAGGCTGTCAGACGGGACGGTCTGCAGGAGGAGGAGGCAATTAGCCACCTAGCAATTAATGTCTAAGTGATTTGTTTTTCTTTTTGAAACCAAGGTCCAAACCTCTAAAGAAATACAAGATAACGGCTGACCTGTACATCACATGTGGTCATCAACATTTTCATCACTGTACACTCTGTCCAGTTTACTGCATACGGTCATTGTTAAAATTTCTACACAAATGACCAGTTTCTCAGATGTTACACTGCTAGTTACAGTCAGGTGGTCCAGCATCAATTTAAGTCCCTGGTAAAGGAGGGGCTACATCTGGCGGGCATGTGTGTGTGCGTTCGGCAGGGGGGAGGTGCAGCCCTGCCCGATCAACCCCCCTGGCTTTGGGCGCGGGGCCGTCTAACGTATGCAAGTGTTACTCTATACACATGGACACATGCATGCTTTTAAAGAGGCTCCAATTTAATAGAAATGGGATTCTGGTTTGAGGGTGTGAAGTTTGTGGTATCAGCCTTGACAGAGCGCACGTGTGTGTGTGTGAGAGAGTGTGCGAGTGTGAGAATGAGAGGGGATGAATTTCTATTCCGCTTAAAATCAAAGATGTTAAGAAGCTTTCATGACAAGATCGAATGAGCCCAAAAGCCAATTAAACGTTTACTGAAACTCACCAGCACTCTCAGCTGTCACCCACGCCAAGCGAAATGGGTCGAGGCGTCTCCCTCCCACCCTCCCACCCGGCAGTGACCACCATCACTCAGGCACGGACCTCCGGGGGGGCCCTGGCGACCCAGATGAAAAGGCTCATGGGGGCTCCATCCCGGTTCAGCGGAAGCAAGTCGCACACCGGGGACCCCCCGTGGCCACGGACCACCGCTTACGGAACCGGCAGGTAAACAGTACGGCTCCCGCTGAAAATTTCTGTTAAAACCTACAGTGACGCAGACTTAGGGGTTTAAAATGGTTTAACGAAAGAACCGAGAGGATGTTAAGGGGATGTTAATCAAAAGTGCTAAAATAAATAAGCCTGAAATAAGTACTGATGAAAATTTAAAGAGTAAAGCATTATAAAAAAAAATAAAATAAAATAAAAAACACAGAAACAAGGCATTGTCAGGCTCCAAAAACAGCGTGTGTCAGCTGTACTGCAGAGCAAATACGCGCACACACACACACACACACACCCTGGGAGGCAGCACCTGTATCGATTGGACTCACCCTGTGCATGACTGCAGTGCGTTCGGGATGCTGCCGTTGCAGGAAGAGGGAGACATGCTCTGCAAATTACTCGACTGCCCCCCCCCCGCCCACCACTGACCCCTATTCTCACCAGTGTGGCAATCAAAGGAAGCCCCCTAAACCTCTTTGGTCTGCGGCTGGAAATGTGGTCAATGCAAAAAAGGCGCACATTAGTTTGCGAGTATCTGAAGGCGGGCACGGGGATCTGTGGAGCAACAGCGACGACCACCTGGCAATATGAATCTCTCTTCTTCGTCTTTTAAGAAATGAACAGAGAACCTCGAGGAATTATACCAAACTGAAGCCCCAGGTGTAAATGCCCAGTCAACTCTTTGCATGAAACTAAATATCCATTTACCGTAAAGGCCGACAGCATGCGAACTGAAAGGGGTTTCCACTCTAATCCAGAATAACTGCCATTCAAATACACCCCAAACTGCTAACACCAGCAGAGACTTCCATTTGAGGTTTAAAAGGTAGCAGCACCTTTAGGAGGCCAATTAACATTTACATTGAAATACGGTAACCCTTAAACGCTCACTCTCAACAGCTCCGGACCGGTGACTCGGACACCGCACGGCATACATCTGCGAGTCCCCACAATGCGAGTTCCCCACTGGGTCCCACACGCACCGCTGCAGTCGGAGGAGAAGTTCGGTCACAGGATCCGGGTCCAAGTGACGCCACGCGATGCCTTCTGGTGGCACCCCCTGCAGGACTTCCCGAGCGGCCACTGGCAAACCCTCTGGTGGGACGGCATTACTCACGGAACCCAGATATGAACCTCCTCTATAAATAACGCACTTTCCCTCGCTCCCTCTCTTCCTTGCTCTCTCTCCCTCCATGCCACCTACGCTGCGATGGCTGAACAGGGCCAAGTGATGCAGGAACCGAGAAGAGCCCCTCCTGCGAGATAGCTGTGGACGCCTGTCGGAGGGCGGACACTGACACAAGCACAGCCAGGTCCTCCTGCTGAAGGGGCTCGCCAAGGTTTAAAATACTCCCCAGAAATGCCCCCAGAATTATGGCTGAACAATTTTCCTCCCAAGAGTGGATAAGCAATAGAAACCACAAGATGGACTCAGGGGCATATCTGTGGGTGCCACGGTGGCCACCAAATCCATGTCAGGAGGGACACTATGAGTGACTTCAAGCCTTACAAAACTACTTTAAAACTGTTCCTTGAGCTCCAAAAGTTCAGTTGTTCTTGTGCTTTGACTGGTTTGTTCCCTTGATTGAAAGATGCACCCAGCCATTTCACATTAACATTAGTGGCACAGGCATGATCATTGGAGACTGACCAATCCGCACACAGCACAAACTCAGTGCTTCAGCGAAACCTGGGTCCTTTCAGTTGAAATGGTAGTTAAAACCTGACATAGCTCAACTCACCCCCCCCCCCACCAAGGCTTAGGTGGTCACTCTAGTGGGAGAGGAGGTGGTTTGATGACCCTAACATTAACTGCCTTTAAGTCTCCAGAGATCTCTGCAAAGGACAAGCCATTTGAAGCTAAATGCGTTGGAACATGACATTAAAAAAAAAAAAAAAGTCTGATTCCCACCCAGGTAGCAAATGGTGGACAGCAGCCATTTAAATGACCACAGGATCTTGTCCAGGCTAAAATTATAACCAGAGGATGAAGCAGGACTGATGGGCCGGGGGGTTGACTCAGAATGCCTGTGCTTTGAGAAGGTAGAGAGAGATGGTATAGGGTAGGGGGCTCAAACTCTAGTCCTGGAGGGCCGGAGTCCTGTGTAGTTTAATTCTTTCCCTGTTCCACCACAAATGATTGAGCTCATGCGCTGTGTGGTAATTAGCACAGTGAGTTGAATCATGCATGTTAAGCGAGGGTAAACTCAAAAATGTGCAGGGCTCCGGCCCTCCAGGACTGCCGTTTGAGACCCCTGGTATAGGGCAAAGATTCCATTAAATGTTCACTGAAAGGCAAGCTCACTAAAAGCACTTCATCTTGGGGTTCAGCCTTAGAAGAAGGCAGAAGAAAGCAAAGCGAAAAAAGGGAGAAAAGAACAAGAGTGAGGCTATGGGGTGCACCTTTCACAGCCTCCAGGATGGTTTCAGGCAACGCTTTCTTTTAAAATGAATGGCAGCCCAAATCCATAATGAGGACTCTTCCAAAACAGAAGCCTTGAGGGAACTTTCTCCATGCAACCCAAATCTGACACCCCCTCTCATCACCTACACGTCACCCAAAAACGTTTAAAAACCCCAGCTAAAGAGGCAGTGATACATAAACACAACTGCGGGCGGTACAAGCGGCGGCCAATGAGCTGCCGGCGCCACCTCCCCCCAATGAAAACTGGGCCTCAAAATAGCAACCGGATTCGGTGTTTCTGCCAAGCCGTCGCAACAGGCCGTTTCTGCGGCAGAATTAAAGATCAAAAACAATTACGGAAGCCATCCGCAAGCGAGCAGCCGCGCCGTGCCCAGCCAATCGATTCAAATTAGGGACGCGGTACTACAAAGGAGCCGGCCGCTCCCCTTCGTAAACGATAGCTGGGAGTACACACAAAGGCATCAAACGGAAGCCTTGCGTTTAGGCTACCGCCTCCGAACTGGATACGCGTTACTGCAAACACAAAGGGCAGTGAAAGAAACCTTTTACAAAAATAAAGGAGCTTTTATCTCCGCCTTTTCCTGGTTCTCCGATACAAAGAAACAAGCGTATTAATAACTGGACGCAAGACACACCAAGTCCATGGCACTGGGGCAGTAGCAAGACCATTTCCCATGAAGGACAACTTTGCATGAATGACCTTATAAGAGTTCCTGTGTGGCCACTTCTCCTGGCATATAGATCCCACTAATGCAGCACCTACAGACTAATTTCTGCTACTGTAAGAGGGATTGAGTATCGTCACTTTGACTGGGATGATATGTAAGAAGTGAAGAATTTGAACTGACTTGACCAGGGATAAATGCCGCACAATCTCAGATGTAATTTTAGGAAAGCTATGTAAGAGACCCATAATACTCCTCATGGAGGCTTAACCCTGGAACAGAAGCTGCGGGCTCAGGGTTGAGGCCAGCAGAGCCCTGGTGCATCAGCCGCTCTTCCATACCCAGGCTTGACGGCAGCCCTCTGATCTGCATTACGCAATGGAGCCCGGCGTCATGTTTCACAGACCCGCCTTTCCAAGAAGCCTGCTTTCCAGCTCGTTTAGAATGCAGAAAGCGAAACGGGCACCGACCAGGACACCTATGTTCCTGACAGGACACAAAAAAAAACAAAAAAATAAATAAAAAAACACCACCACAAAATGTCAGAATGATGCTGGTATCAAGTCACACTATATATAGTGCCAGACGACCACAAATGAGGTCAAATCATGTAGTTCAGGCATGTATCCTCATCAGTACACAATAAGGTGGCTCAGCAGATGGCTCCAGGTTCAAAGCTGTTGCATTGTGGGTACGAAGCTGGAATCTTCAACAAGTTGCCGCGGTTTTCCCCCTGGTTCTCCGATTTCGCCCCGTAGCCCAAACAACCAGGGAAATCTAGTTCTGGTTCTCGAGATTTTGTATGATGCTCAGGTTCCGCAGTCTTGCATACAGTACTAGCAATCCAGTATATATTCAGCCATCGAGCTTTCAGGGATTGCCACGAGACTGCTACGGGTCGTTTCGGGTGGATGTGGGTGCCGGAGTGGCGGAAGCACTGGAAATAACTACTGGAAGTCATGCAAGTCCTGTCATATTACTTAGCAAAGTAAAAAGTGACAAGTGGCTTCGGTCAGCCAGTTGCCACTCGCTAAAGAGTCAAACCAGGTGCTCCCCAGGCAGGAAAATTCACAAAGCCCCAGTGGCCACCAGCTCATCCGGATACAGTGCAAAATCGCTACAATGCTAATCGAAGGACTCGCAGATAAACAGGCGGAGAACAGAGGCAGCGAAGGCGCCTTCTAACTCCAAAATGAGGAAAAGTGCAGGAGGCTTTCAGCCCCTGATGAAAGCGAAAACACAGGGCAGCAGGGAATCCTGAGAGCAAGAAAATTCTCTCCAAAAACGTCTCGTCCAACCAACTCAATTCTCGCTACTTTTTAGCCACAATTGGATTATAGCATGATTCCAACGACCAGAAGGAACTGGTGTCGTTTATAGACGGCTTTCAAGTCATGTCACCCATCCAAGGGCATCAGCTGGGTGAAAGGGCATGGACAACTCAAACAAAAATAAAAGTACAAAATAAAAATTAAAACACAGTTTGTGTAGGAGTCATCTTAGTCCTAGCAGTCTCTGGCAGAAAGGAAGGGCTCTCTCTCACACACAAAGCATGCTGACCCTGCAAACCATGCGTGTGCGTGTGTCTGCAAGCGTTTCAGAGAGATGGGGGTAGGAGGAGGTCAGTGTTGCTTGGAGGCCTTTGAAGTGGGCCCGACGAGTCTGGGAATGCCTCGCTCAGCTCCTCCCGCTCAGAGGCTGGGCCAGCTTTGAAGTCCCCGCTTCTGCAGACCCCTATAACAGATGAGTAATGCGATAGAGAGGGAGAGGAGGCCAGGCGTCCTGGGGACTGCATCCCTGAACGATGAGATACAGCTGTCCCTGCTGCCAGGGCAGCCTGCTTCTGCGTTCCCCCATGGTGCACAGAGCCCCGCCCCCCTCCCATCCCGTTTGGGCAGGTTCAACACAAGGCCTGTGGAGATGATCTCATCGCATGACCTCTCCCCCACCCTCTGGCCCCCACACGAAATAAGGTGGGGGGGGGGGAAGCAATGTGTCTCCACCGGGGAGAGATGAGCCAATCGAGCGCTCCCTTTTACAGAGCATAGCAAATTGCATGGTAGGCAGAGGCTCCTTAGTCAAAGGGAGCGGGGGGGGGGGGGGGGACACTGTTACCGATGACCCTGGGAGAATTTTAAAGACCTGATGACAGAGGACATTCAGTCCTCCCGGAGGCCTTTTTATTAGTGGGCCGCAAGCTCATCCCTCTCCCCAATTAAAACAGAAGCCATTTAATAGTACAGCAACAAGGCAGAAGGCGACGGGCCCTCCCTGGCAGAATCAAACATGGATCCACTGTCCAGTACTGCCCAGCTGCTGGTGCCGTCATGGTTACAGACACTGTGCATCTGCAGCAGAACCAGAGATTTCCTAAAATGCAGGAACCACAGTCACCCACCATTAAAACAATTCCAGTCTTAGTCAGCATGAATGGTAGACAACATTCTAAAATCCTTGGGAAAAGTCCTGCGTTAACCGTTCAGTTACAGCAATCGAAACACTTATCAGTTCTTGATAGCCACAAGCAGTCATTGGCAATGGCAGCTGTCCTTCTACAGGTCACCAATAAGAAGATTCAGTGCGTTTCATCTGAAATGTCCATTATTCTGAAGCTGCGTGCTGCCTGGGTCTGGCTCTGTGTCATTTGAGACATTTGCTCAGTTAAATTCATGTTCTTTAGACCTCTGCATTAGCCTGTCATCCAGCACAATGGGATGCAGCTTCATGGCTATGGCCTCAGCCAGCATGCCACTGTTATATTTTGTATTCCAAGAATGCAGAAATAGAACAGACTTTCAGAAAAAGTTTAGAGAGGGGGAATCAATCAATCTCTTCTATTGAAAATGATTGGTCAGAAATTATAATAAGTAATAAAGGCGTAGAGCGTGCTGTAATAATTACACATTAATGTAATCCTGGCCATACACCGTTTCTGCCTTGGTTACTCCTGTGGAAAGGGCTGACCAGACCAGGCAGAGAACCCTCCCGTTGCTGCATTTCGGCATGTTAGTGACGTCACATGACGTGTGACAAGGCGAGGGGGGTGCAGGCCCAGATGCGACACTGGCAGTAACTGCAGTGACAGTCGGACTTCCGTTGTGCTGACCCAGCGGGGAGAGCGATTTGACGGGAGAGGTGGGTGATGGTGAATCTTACTATCCCTATTATGCGTGTTAGTATGAATGGCAACATCATTGTGAAGCGACAGCGCTTGCCATGCAAAAACCATGCATTGCAGGCATGGAGTACATACCGGCCCTAAGGAGTCGGGTGCATTTAGAATGAGTAAACTGGACAGGGGTGTGCCAGATCACTCACAAACACCCATTCTGGGCGTCTACAACTTGGTACAGAATGAGCTGTTCTGGAAGGTGACTAGATTTCCATTTCAAGTGAACAGTGCCTGCAAGTCTGTCTTCCAAAAAAAGAAGCCACCCGCTCGTGACCCTTCAGCCCAAATGGATGTTCATGGCCTTCAGAGCAGAACATACAGCAAGTTAAGTTTAAATGTGCCTTCTTATGAAGCATAGAGACTAGCTAAAGATGACAAAGATAAACAGGGAAGTTTAAGCATCAGACAAAAATAAACTGCCACTAAATACCTAATTAAACCTCATTAAAAAAAAAAAAAGTGTGACAAGAGAAGAGCACGTCAGGACTGCCTCGTCATCAGCGACGATGATCAATTAAGCCATGAAGGCACCAAACACGGAGATTAGCTAAAGAAGAATAGGCCACTGGCAGGGGCACCAGTGACTGAAGAGTAATTACCTGCATTTGAAATGTGCACCAGACCCATCAGAGGGTGTACAATACATTTTTTTAAAAAAGCATACCTGCAAAATTAATAAGGCGGTGGCAGTTTTACCACTTCACACAAGCGCTAATGCAGCTCTTGCATGCAAATTAATCCCAGACATACCCGACAGCACATATACATAGACGCCTAATTCTGCGATAATAGGGAGCTATAGTAAAAAGATCATCCATGAGCATCTTTAATTTCATGCAGATGAGAACTGCTTCCCCATTTGACGTCCCATCAGTTTGAAATGATGGTTCTGGTCTCGGTGACAGTTCTCAGAGAGGCAGTGGCTAGTAACACCAATGAACAGGCTAGCCCACACAGATGGCCAGGCAGATGGAATAGCAGATTATTTTTTGGGGAAATTACAGCTTGCAGAAAGACGGCTGATTACGCTAGAGGGGCTGGTACGCGTCTGCGGCCGATCAGCCAGAAAGCAAGGTTTCACACCCAGCAGCTCCTAACGCAGACCGCTGGCAGCCTTCACACAGCTACAGCCAACACCTCTTGCACTCTTACAGTAGTACAAAGCTGCAGGTATATAAGCAAACATTTTTCTAAAACAACCCAAACTATATCTGCAGTAGAGGAAAACGGCACAGTCGGACTAGTCTTGGGCATTAATTGCTCTGTTCCGCTCACAGAAAAACTAAAAATTTGGTCTCTTTTTTTTTCTTTTTTAACTTCTTTTACCGATAACTATTCATAACCACCTATACCAGGCTAATCCCAAAGCAAAGTCGGGGGCAAGATCCAATCGGGATGGGCCAAGCCTTCACGGCCACTCACAGAGCAAAAAGCTCCTGGAGTCTGAGAATGTATGAGAAGGCCTGCAGCTTTTCCCAGGCAGCAGAGGGCAGATCGGGGCCAACCTGGATGGGATGCCAGTCCATCACAAGGCGCATAAAGACACTGAACAGCTTAGAGGTGGAAAGCCTAACCAGGAAGAAGCCAAGTATCCAAGAAGCAAAGGAAGACTGTCAGGATACAACCCACCCATCGAATCGATATGAGCAGACACATAGGACTAAAATACTCAATCCGGGGGTGCGGGGACACAGACGAGCAGCTAGCCATTACGTAGTGACAGAGCTACGCGATGTTTGTCAGCCTGCCAACGAAAACTTTAAACTAAACTAACTATAGACTGACTCACTCCAGCTACCATTTCATCACAGGAATCTCTTACTGATGTCAGAAGCGGTACTTAGGTGCCTCCTTTTCCTAGTGAAGCTACACAAAGCCAGAACTCAAAGTCCACCTGACTGGACATTTATCCGTACAGCCACCAACGGTGGGCGTAACAACGCGTGCAGGGGAGCTGACCGCAGAAAGAGTGAAATGGTGGTAACTGAGCACCAGGACCAAAGGTGTTATGCCTTTACAGTGAGCAAAGTGGTGTCTGCATTCTGAAACATAAGAAACCAAAATTTATCAAGAAATTTGTCATTTAAATGGGTATCCCTTTTTTTAAAACATAAAAGCTAGCCTCCCTGCACCAGCCCACGCTTTTGTCACCCAGAACCAGTGTACACTAAAAAAACAGCAGTTAGTTATTAAACATGCATAGGAAACGTATGCCGAAGTATTTTGAAGAAGCCTCATCTCAGCACGTCACAAAGCGGCCTGAGAGGGAGATTACTTAGAGTAGCACATTATATGATACATAGCCGCATGCACAAAACCCCCTACTCATGGAAAGTAGCATCCCATTGGGTTAATTACTAGCTTGCATATTAGTTCCAATTAGGCTTTAGACTGAGGGGGGAAAAAAAAGGTTTTGAGCAGCATTCGGAGTTGTGAATTGCTATTACTTTTAATGTTTGCCGGAAGCTCACTCTCCAACCTGAAAGGTTATCCGAAAGCCTGCAGCTAAGGCGCAGCGAGAAGCCGCTCACACCGAGGCGCCCACGGAGGAAGAATTTCGAGAATGTACCGACATATTTTCTGAATTACGGAGACTCGTCGGCAGAGACAACTCAGCGCAGACAATGGGACTGTCTCTCCAGCTTTCGCTGCTCAGACGCACAGAAACGGCCTGAAACAAGCTAGCCGGACCCTCGCTCCGTTCGGGTCAAGCCCTAGAAGGATGTGCCTGAGCATCAAAGAGCAGCCAGGACACCTCAAAGTGCCCCTTAGCTCGTCAACAGTCCATCTCCAAGGTATTCAGATCTGGTGGCAATAAGCTAAAGTCAGAGCCAGCATTTTTTTTTTATGAGTAGGAATCTAGGCAAGTGCACACGGAGATGGCAGCTGATGGCCCCTGGCAGTCCAACGGGACAGCAGCCGGGGTGTTGGGGGAAGGGTCAGATAGTCACAACAGGTCTCCGTTATGCATCAGAACGTGGCTCAGTTGCTGCGCACAGCGGGAGACTATCCACATCAGCAGTCTGGACTGCTCTTTGTACAGCGAGTCCACTGCTGCAAAAACACAAACGAACACCGCAGCCAGCTATGAAGAAAAAGCAGAAATGAAGTTTTAAAAACACACACACCCAGCCACCCATTGCCACACACACACACACACACACCCACACACAAACAACCTGCCTCCCTGCAGGATGCAGCACCGTAATTCTCAAATATGTACCTAGCAGAGCCACTATACCCACTGATAGGGGAGCTGACCAGGCTTAGGAATCAAAACAGGAGAACAACACTTTAAATAAGGGCGATTAATCTCCCTCAATCCAATCACAACATTGCATGGGGAAAAAAATGAATGAATTTTAGAAACTAAAGCAAGAAACTGATTCTGAAACCGCAGATAAGAGGACTGAGCTACTTTTGACCGGCCGACTCGGCCACATCAGACATGACAGCAGGGGAGCCTCCGTCTCTGCTGGGTGGAAACCAAAAAGGCAGCACCTGCAGGGGGCCCTCACCGACGTCATAGCAGGAAATAAATCACCCAATTGACAATACAGACAGGAGAAATGCTGGGAAATTCCGTCTCAAACGCCCCAGCATGACGACAGAAGGAGCACAACGCGACATAACCGGCCAGTAATCGATCAGGCCACCATTTCCTCCCTTTGTCAGTTACTGAATTCTGGCGTTTCATTCAGACCCATTGCCACAGATGCATAAAAACAACCACCTAGCCGTGCAGTCAGGTTTACAAACATTTGTGAAAGAATGGGTCCTTCTGAAGAGCATAGTGAATTCAAGCATGCCACTGTCAAAGGATGCCAACTTCACAATAAGTCAGTTCGTGAAATTTCTTCCCTTCTAGATATTCCACGGCCAACTAGAAGGGGGATTATTGTAAAGTGGTAGTTTAGAACCAACAGAAACTCAGCCATGTAGTGGCAGACCACATAACGTAACGTGTGGGGTCGCCGAGAGTCGACTCAATAACTGCAAAGTTCCAAACTTCCTTTGGCATTAAACGCCAGCACAAAAACTATGAGCCGATAAATTCATGGAATAGGCTTCCATGGCTGGGCAGCTGCATTCACGCTGCACATCAAGTGCAATGGCAAGTGTCGGGCCGAGCTCTGCAGCAGTGGAAACGTGCTCTGTGGAGGTACAATTTACACTTCTCTATATGGCCATTTGATAGATGAGTCTGGCTTTGGCAGATGCCAGGAGAATGGTACCTGCCCGACTGCATTGTGCCAACTGTAATGTCTGGAGGAGGAGGAATAATGGTATGGGGTTATTTTCAGGAGTTGGGACTGGTCCCTTAGTTCCACTGAAGGGAACTCTTAATGCTTCAGCATACCAAGACATTTTGGACAATTCTATGCTTCCAACTTTGTGGGAACAGTTTGGGGAAGGCCCTTTTCTGTTCCAGCGTGACTGCCTCAGTGCACAAAGCAAGGTCCATAAAGACATGGTCAGTGAGTTTGGTGTGGAAGTACTTCACCAGCCTGCACAGAGCCCTGACCTCAACCCCATCGAACACCTTTGGAGCGAACTAAAACGGAGATTGCGACCCAGTTTATGCCTGACCTCACAAATGCTCTTCTGGATGAATGGGCAAAAGTTCCCACAGACACACTCCAAAATCTTGTGGAAAGCCTTCCGAGAAAGTAGCAGTCCTTACAGCTATAAAGAGGGGGCCGACTTCATATTGATAGCCATGTATTACGAATTATAAAAGTTTCTGTAGGTGTAATGGCCAGGTGTCCCAACACTTCTGTCTAACTAGTGTATGTCTCCTTGATGTATGAGGACCTCGCATTCACATCAAAGACTTCCCTACAAATCTTTGGTTTCTCAAGCTTTATTTTTGGATGAATCGTTGAAATATTGACTTTAATTTCAGTATAGTTTCTGAAAGAAATAAGGCGTATATTAAAAAAAAAAATGACATTTCTAAACCGAGAAATCGTAAGTTGAATCTTAGGAGTTTCAGACCAGTTTTTATACATTCCTCCAGTCATTTACCTACTAGTACCTGTTGAGTTCCTAAAAATCTACAAGGATGAAAGTTCTTAATGAAAAACCAAAAGCACTGATATAATTACCAGGGAAGGATGTAAATAGATACGCAGACAGACATGCAGACAGACACGCAGGCAGGCAGACTCACCACTTGTCACCAAGTGAAAGCCAACACCACTGACACCAGGGCATGGCAAACAGTATGAGGAAGAGCCTTCAGTTCATTCCCCTATTGCCCCTGCGAGCACATCAAATGCTAATGTAATCGACAGATGGATTACAACTATTAGTGTCAACTCAGCTGTCTGAGAAAAAAAAAAACTGGCTTAGCCATCCTTACTATCAAACTTGTCATAATCTCAGCACAAGGATCATTGTCTCCCAGTCCTAATGGCCCCAACTCAGAAGGGTATTTTCCAGGCAGACTGACCTAACTACGAATGAATTCAATCTGAGGGACAGAATAACTCAGATGGGGATGTTTATGCTAATAGCCTCACCTTATGTGACCACTTTGACAAAATGCAAAATAATCCCTATGCTTGCTCATTTTGCCTTGATAAATTAGTTCTTTAGTTAGTCTGTTACCTTTCAAGAGTCAAACCAGTCATCTTTGGCTTAAATGAGCAATACTGTGTTGATTTAATGGCTAACAGTAATAATATTCACCATTTTAATTATGGCTTAAAAACTAGTTATTAAAGTATCTTTAGCAAACATATTCAACTTAACCCTTAGGTGGTATTAATTTCAAGGGATCAGAAATTCCCTTTGTTTAAAGTGGCTCAGGGGTATGACCATACCCCAAAGGCCCCCTAAAGCCTATCATTTTTTAATATAAATGCTTAATTCAAAAAGCAATGCAATGACAGCTAATGAAGAGCTTGGGTGGACCAAAACAATGAAGACCAAGCTTTGGAAAAACGCTCAAACAATTGGTCAAACTAGCTTGGGAGACACCAGGAACCATCCAATGGCAGATGTAACAGAAGCAACACGCAAATACTGAGATATCTAATGAAGATGTAGCACCGTGCACAAGCACAATCTCATTCTGCTCATGGCTCTCCAAAAACAAGGAGATGCAAATTTACCCTCAAATTAACTGCATTCTGGCTGACAAGCATGACCTGGGATGGAAATAAAACACGGTGAAATACTGCAGTCATACAGAAGTCTGGCCCTGACACAGCACTGTATGAAACGCCAGATGCTCACGTGTCAAGAGACTAAGCAGTCTTGTGGGGCGAAGGTTCAGTCATCCATACCTCAGTGGAGTTATTCTATGTATATTGCCATGCCATCATAATGAAACAGGACAGGTCCTGGACCAATCACGTCGAAAGACATTACTCCTAAGGGCAAAGCTAGGGTGCAGAGGGAGGACTGCGATTCTCTCTGCTCAGGCTCCACCAAGGCTCAAAGGTGGAAGAGAGCTGGCCGGCGTGCTCCATCCTCCAAGGAAGATTCCGCAAGGACACGTGTGGCTGGAAATGGAGAAGGAGACGGCAGCTGACTGACGCCTGTGATGTGGCAGACAGGGAGAGGGACAAAAATGAGTCTGTACCCAGGTGCAGACAGAAATAAAGTCAGAGCGACAGGGCCCGCAAACCCCCATGATTCCACTGGCGTGACCCGACACCTCCCAGCACAGTGGCCCAGTGCTTGGCGACAACTCATGGCAGGGGGGAGGGGACTTGGGGCACGGAAAGGTCACAAAAACACACACACGCACCACCATCAATCTCTCGCACGCACAGCCTCGAACTAACATTTGCCAATGGGCGGGGTTATGACAAGGGGGGGGGGGGGGGACGAGAGTCTGAGGGGTAACCGGAAGCTACCGAGACACCAGCACCTCCTGGTCGCACTCATCCCTAGCTGCTTTGCTTATCTAGGGTGACTTGTTCATACAGTTTCAGCAGCCATAAAAGAAAAAAAAATTACCAGAGCAGTTTCAGCTCAGACACTAGCCCAAGAGAACTACAAGAGGGTGTCTAATGAGATGTAAGCTTTCGGCTCAAGGTTACAGGTCAACGGGGCAGAACTGGCAAACACAGAAGCCAGTAAACCACAGCATTATTCATAGTGCAGCAGGCTATGGGCTAGATCATGACTGGACGCGAAAGCAGGGCCCGTCCCTCAGCCATCGGGGACAACCCACTTGACATGGATGGAGGCCGTCATGACCACCATGTGACAGTTTCCTGTGTCACACAGCTGAGAGAAACCAGGACAATGGGGTCACCGGTCACAGCTTTGTGGTTATGGCCCAGGAGGCAGTGTCACTGTGCTGGGGCGAGTCAGCCGGTAGTCCCCCTCTTATAAGGCGACGTGAAGGAGGGACCCCACATCCTCAACAGCACCTGTTCAGTTCCACACTTGGACCACTAACCTAGATAGTATTTATAGGGGGTGGGGGGGGGGGGGCAAGGGAGAAGGGGGCCCCAGCCCCACTGGGATTCTGCTGCCACACGCAGAACACGGCAGGTCGTAACTCGCCTCTTGGTCTCGATGGGATTTCTTTAGCAGACCAGCAAGATCTGGGTGGCCCAAAAAAACAGCTACATGGGGTCAGAGCTCCCGACATGCAGGCGAACCCTTAGTGTTCCCTTTACCCCAGGAAGAGAGCATTAATTTGTCATGGGTGGGGGGGGGCTTCCTCCACAAATTTGGCAATATCTTCTTATACTTTTATATAAGGCCAAACCCAAAGGAAAAATAACAATTGCATATATTCCAACAAGAGCACCATAATTTGTTCTTAAATTGTGCACTACCCAAACTGAAATATGGCCAACACTAATGCGTTTTCTCCCCATGAACTTCCAGGTTTCCCCTCTAGTCCACTACACTCACCCCAGAACTCACAAAGCCAAGCCAGGGAACTGTAAGCCCGGGTGGGACGCACGATCAGCCCTCCACAGGCTAAGGCCTGTGAAAGGCTACAGGCTCAGATGCAAATGTTAAATAGCTAATTTGAACAGCTAACGCCATCCTGGTCCCTTCTTTTCATGAATTCTGGCTCTCTTCATCCTTCACTTCAGTAAGATAAAAATTTGACGTAATGCCGCTTTTCATTTCACGACAGATTACGCAGTGTGTAAAGCCACGTTTTTAAGATAGCATCTGACTAACCCCCCCCCCCCTTTCCATTCAAGCTACTGATTATCTGAAAACAACAAAAAATAAAAAACAAAAGAAACAATACTTTTTTTCCCCCCACTGGCTTGCCAGGACTTACATACTATCTTTAAAAGACAAGACAGCAATGGTGAGTACGTTTGTCTTACACCCATGTTTTGCACACTGGAAAGGATAAGTGTCAGATTATCTCCTACAACTGTAAAGAGTAGCACAGCCAGTTACAGAGCTAGTACATGACTTCATAATTTTGTTTACTTCCATGACTTCATTAAAAACTAGTGACTTCTCAACTCCACCACCAGAAACACCTTGAAAAGAAAGGCATGCAAACCTCCTGGTAACAGCACTAACAGTAAGAGTAATTCTAGGTCAAATCTCAAAGTACATCCACTATCATGTTCCCATCTTCTGGTTTTGGAAGGAGAGGGAAAAAACAGGCATCCTTTAATGGGTGTGGGTCACCTCATTCATTATGGAGGCTGCCAATCATTCTTTCCTCACCCACCTCCCATCCAGCAGGTCCCCACCGGAAATTAAGTCACAGCTGGGCTGCTTTCCTCCCTTCCTCCCTCTGTCTCCAATTTTCAGTCTAGGCTGTCATCTCAGCTGCCACCCCTCCCATATGCCCCAGTCAGGTGGCTACTGACCACCCCCACCCCATGCTCCAGAGTGAGCAAGCTCCCTCTCTAGGATTCACTGATGAACAGGCCACGCCCACCCAGAATCTACCCAGTCACAGCCCCACTCAGCCCGGGCTCCACCCACCCAGAAGTGCCACACATCCCAGATTCACCCAATTACGGGACCCACCTGCAGACCAAGCAGTCTCCAGTTACTAGATTTACATGCATTTCATATACTAATATACAATCCACAAAAAAACATTAATACAGACAGTGTAACTTAACCTAACAAGAAATCAATGAAGACAAGTTAAAACTGCCCTAACAACCAGGACGGAGAACAGCTGAACAGGTGGTTTTTACAACACCGAGTATGCAGGGAAGATGCAGGATTCAGCGGTAACACCCCTACTTGGAAGCATTTATGGCCTGTGCACCACTTGGGGGGGGGGGTTGCAGCCACTGCACTGCAGTGCTGGAACGAGAACCTCCACGGATTCATTATCAAGCTGACCAGTGCAGGCCAAAAAACATGCACTCAGCTCATCACGCTGAACCCTCATCCACATTCACAGGATCTGCCTTCCTCCTTCATATTTAACTACTGGTCTCACTTATTTGGCATCTTGCACTTTCCTGCAACACACTATTTTACTGACTAAAGCAGACTCACAAACCGTCCTGATACAGTGATATCAGCAATGAATAACATTTAGTACCTATAAAAGAAGTCATGTCAGATGGGGACCAGACGTACACATTTCTTTCTAAATTAAGATTTATTATAGAAAATACACAAGCACACTTTTGTTTGTTAAATGCAGAAATTTGAGCTGCATAAAGAGATCACAACGAACAATATGATATAGAGACGCAGTCAATGGGGAGGACACAATGGCAGCCAACGCAGGCCAATCTCCCGTCTAACCTGACAAGAAGGGAGGCAGTCCTGCGGAAGCCGGTCCTGGGGTGCGGGAAAGACACCCAGCTTAACCAGCTCCGTTTGAAGCTCCGGGGGCAGCCCTGAGTTACAGGGACCCTCCATTTATTACCACAGGAGCATTTACACATCAAAAGGAGTTGGGAAGCTGAGGACGGCCCAGCCAGAGAAGCCCACAAACAATACTGCGCGGAGGGGGTGCTGGGAGCCCGGCAAAGGGAACACTCATTAACGTTAATTTTATTTACTTAATATTGCTTAGTCGGCGCTTTTATCCGGAGAGACGCGGACGTGTGCAGCAGGGTTTCTCAAGGACAGTTCGCGCTAGCCGCCCTCCCTCCTCCTCCCCCCAAGACCCATCCCGAAGCACCGCTACGCGGGAGGCTGAACAGGTGTCCAGGGAACTAACAGTCTCCGGCGAAGTCGGCATGTGCGACACTCCCCACACAGAAGTGTGCATTTCGGCGGAAAGACAACTCGCTCGCACGAAGTAAAAGCCCGAGTCCCCGATTAAGGGCCGCGGAAATGAGCATTAACGGCAGACGTCGCGGTGAAATACTGACACGCACGGCCAGGGCATGCCGGAGACGCCGCGTAACGGCCATGTAATGTGCGTCTTCGGGTGTTACGAGACCGGCCAACTGTCATGCCCACAGACGGCCTTCCCCGCAACACTGACGCGAAGATCCAGCGGGCCGGTACCGCGCCATACGTAACCCCCCCCCCCCCCCCCCCCCCAACA
>JAODKL010000036.1:11148567-11160537 GCA_026780765.1 Petrocephalus schoutedeni | reverse complement strand
TCTAGTAACTGACCTCCAGTGTGCAACCCTGTTCCTCTAGTAACTGACCTCCAGAGTGTGTAACCCTGTTCCTGTAGTAGCTGACCTCCAGTGTTTGAAACCCTCTTCCTGGAGTATCTGACAGTAAATGACTGTAAAGAGATCTACAGAGGCCGCATGAACTGTGACCTCCTGCTGATTACTGGAGGTGAGACTGATCCTCTGAAACAGAGTGGTGTTAATGGAGCCCTGCACTCATGTGCAGTACAATCATCAAGCCCAACAAAGAAGCAGGAAGGAGCGGTGAAGTCTGGTGCTTCCACCCTAACTCAAGATTTGCACCTGAACAAAAGACACAATCTCATAGGCTGTTGCATCAAACACGGCTTCAAGCGGTTACTCTTCTTCTGCCTAGTAAACAGGTGCACTACTTACTTCTGCTTTGCTGCTTTGTCAGCAAAGGACATCAGAATACCGATGAAGCCACAGTTATTTTCCTGAGGGATGTGTTCTCTGCCGAAGACACATTTGTCTGTGGGTTCTGCAGAAAACTGGTCCTGGAGGCCCAGTTTTAGAAGAAAAACTGCTAGGTAGGTGAGAATGGGAAGGACCGGGCACATGCAGCGTTCACAGTATTAATAAAACATGTTATGGTGTGTAATTGCGAGAGGAAACTGTCTTTCTGAAACATGGCTATATGAGAAAGAAGAGAAAAAAAAATGAGTATAAATGGTAACATGGATGCTGTCGAAGTGCTGAAGCAGCGTTTGTCAGCGGATTCTGGGGGCAGGGGGCTTGGTAGAGAACGGCTTCCTGTTCTGATCCCTTTCAACTTCCTGCCACATTGGAGGCCTTTGTGAGTCATTCTCGCAACCCCCCCTATATTTAATGACACAGAAACAAAGCAGCAGGTCCTTCAAATGCTTCGCTTGGATTAATATCCAGGCTCAAGCATCTGTCTCACTGTTCTGTGCAGCCCGTAATGCCTTTACAGTAAACCTCAGTTCCATAGGCTCCTCCACGTCCTCCTCGCTGGCCTTTCAGAGAGCGTTCAGCTTCCAGGGCGGGCTCTGAACGGAGCCCGCAAAGTGGGAGGGGGGCTCAGTGGACCCAATTAACTGCCTTTCAGGCTATCGCTGTAGAGGGGGTTGGCCGGGAATGCTCCTGGAGCAGAGTAACCGTTAGTGTACAGATGGACCTTGGGCAGTCTCAGAATAAACCAGCCCTGAGGGGCACGAGCCTGTGAATACCCCGCCCCCCACGTCCCCACAGACTTCTAAATACACAGTCTGTTTGAGAGAGAGGACAGGTCTTGAGAGAAAGACAACAAAGGTTTGGGCACATCTGCCAGCAGTAAAACAGTACACAAGAAAGAAAGCAAAAAAAAACACGCTGGTCCTATCCCTCCAGGCACATCTGAGAGGTCTGTACAATGGCACACTCCTCCCCCAAATACCTCAGCAGCCCCCACCTCAGTCACCCCCCCCCCCCCAAACCATCTGTAAAGCAACGAGCTGAATGTGGCAGTACGCCGGATGCCTCTGGGTAAAGAGAGTGAGCGCGCGCCATTTTTTAACCCCTTCCCTCCTCCTTCCACCCCGGAAAAGGGAAAAAGTTCACAGCCGTTTCCAAGTTTATTTTCTTGGGCGAAACGGTCTGCAGTAGAGCTGAATAATGCAACGCGGGCCCCACCCTCTATACACGCTCTGGAATGAGGCCTGGGGATGTGGAGAGGGGAACACCGGCCATTTTATGTCGGGGGCTGCTGCCGTCTCCGTGCTGTCGGCTCTCGGCTAATGGCTGACCAGCGTCGGAGAGGGATGCCGGCTCCATCTCTCTGCGCTGACATATTTTGGCAGCATTTCTCCCGCTATCATTCAGTAGAAGTGGGGTGGGGCACTAGCACACACTTTAAACAGAGCCAAGACCTTAAATCACAGAAATACAGCACTATGTTATAATACATAATATATTTTTTGAGTTAGGATGTTGTGCCTGCCATCGGAAGGCTGTCGGTTTGAATCCCATGGCTGGTAGAGCGATTTCACTGTCGAGCTCTGGAGCAATGCCCTATCTGACCCCGAAAAGTATCTGCTAAATAAAACTTCAAAATAATATTATTTATCCAGCTTATCTTAGCCTTCCAGCATATCCTCAGCTTACAGTCTCTCTCACCACTGTCTAACACTCATGTCTCGCTTAGCATACAAAACCCAAGCAATGGTGTGTATCCCTCCCAGTACCTCTCACACATCAGCCTGTCATCACCATGAAATGTTCCTTTACCCTGGTGCCTTAATATGGCACAAATTCTATAACCTCAAACAGTATCCTTCAGGAACTACAAAGGCCATTTTTGACTGCAGGGTGAAGACACACCGTGCAATTCTGACATCTCGGCAACCGATTTTTGTACATTTTGCTGTGATTGTTCCATCTCTTTGTTCATTTTCTGAGATAAATGTTTTTTTCCCCCAGCCTTCATCTAGATACAAAACTGCAGCACTGCAAAATCCTTTACTGCATTTCTGCTCAAGTCAACTCATAATGATCTTTACCTTGATGACCCGGGTGGGTTGCTTTAATAGTGACTATCACATAAATAAATGTACAATAAATTAAATATTCAGTTGAGGATAATATCCAGTTCATGTCACTCCGCCTGATCCTAACTGAATGACCAACAGTGTTTTTTTCATTATTATTTCCAGCTCTAAAATGTAAATGGCCTCTCTCATTATATACAGCTAGCATCTCTTGCATATGCATTCTTTCAAAATCTCAAGAATGGGAGTCTCGTTATCCTGGGCATTCTAAGCAATTTAATCCCCCCACGCAACCCAAAAGAAAATGGTTTATGCCTGGCACCGAGGAGGGACGCTTTCCCGGGTTGTCACCCAGGCGTAATTAACTCCTCACAATGAGGAACGAGCTCTGCCCCAGTGGGGTGGGAGAGAGATGAGCCAGACAGCGTGACAGCTTCATGCGTGCACAGCTCCGCGGGGACTCAGGGGCAGAGCATGACCGAGCCATTCGGGGGCCGGGGTAAACCACAAGCCCTGCTCAGCCGCCACCGGGGCACGACTCTAAAGAACAGCCAGAACGCCAGGCCATTAAGCAGACCCACAGAGGGGACGGAAGGCGACCCAGCCCCCCTCATGTTCTCATTGACCGGTGGCGGGGGTGAGTCTCCACCGTCTCACGCCGCCTGGAACAGCTGGCGCCTCACTCCAGGCCCGCCCAGGCACAGCCAGCTGGCCACAGCTACGGCGCCCTCACTGACTCCGCCCACCTCCCAGGACAGAGCCACAAACAGCTGGTATGCAGCCCTTTGTCATGTGACACACTGGCACCTCTTTATCCTGGGAGATGACGTCTGGCCCTCTGTGGTTTGATATCTTGCTACGGGGGGCTGGGGCGGGGGGACAATGGCCATAACTCGCAAAACAATAGCCAGTCCCATCCAGTGATCTAATTTTCACTTCTGCGCACCAAAGAACTGATATTGACCGTGCAAACTTTTTTCCAAAGATGGTGTAGACTAATATCTCAGAAGGTTTTGACTCCTAGTCCTTGTTCCATTGCTGACTATATTTAATTGAATGATTATTTTCAAATGTTTTGCCATTTCTATTTCTAAATTTCATCAACATCATCTTGCTTATACCAGAAACTGTAGCCTGCTATGTAAAGACAAAATGCCTATATTGACTTTTTTCTAATTATCTTATGGGAAAGACTCTCTTTTCGGTGCACACAATAACACCCTTAATGCCGTTATTATGCTTTTCGGTTTACTTTCTCTCCACTTGTTGGCCTGGAACAAACAGTAAGACAAAGAGACAATTCAGTTTCACAAATTTTTCAAACTCTCTGGGAACAAATTATGGTCTGTAGCCAGTCAGCATTTCGGAGGTAATCCACAGCGAGGTGTGTTTGTTTATCTTTTATTGTGAAATACTGTGTCTAAGCCCCCCATCCCCCTAGATCTGAGACTTCTGGTGCTGCGAGTCTAGCCAGCCAGCACTGCAGCTTTGACAGCTACAAGAGAGCACCTTTCAGAGTGTGCATGGAGGTAATTACGGTCCCAGTGCAAACGGGCAGATTTACCTTCTGCAGCTAAATTGAGATGCCTGATTAAAGGAAGCCGCATTTATGGAAAATCTGCTCAACCGAGCGACAGATGACACTCTCTGCTTCTGGATGGTTCTGGCATGGAGGGCAAGTGGCCCAGAGCTATTTTTAGTGCATCTTCAGCAATGTGGCTGGCCACCTTTTGCTGCAGAACAAAGAACTGGACCAAGTGAGTGAAAGGAAAGTATGTTTATGCAAGCATTAGGTCATAGCTCGGGACTCCAGGGGTCCGGAAAACAGTCTGGCAGAGGCGACTTAGGGTGGGGGGGCAGTGTAGGGAAAACACACTCCTCAGCTGGGCTTGTGAGCTAAACAAGTTCCCTGGGTTTGTGGAAAACCAAAACCTGACGTCCCTCCACAGTTATGCGTAAATGCGAGCAGAAGGGTTGAGTCACGTTGTGTTTCGAAGTGCCTAAGATGTTAAGCGGACAAAGAAAGAGCCCGATTGAAAGGCCGGTAAATGTTTCACTAATAGGCATGGCTGTCTTCTCTTTAAAATGAGAAATATATGAAAAGACAAGATGCGGGGGGGGGGGGGGGGGGGGCCCCCCCGTTTCCCAACAGTGCAAAGAACATCTACCCTTGAGGAGCAGAATGGAGCACCTGAAAGCATGAATAGCTGTTTTCACGACGCCGGTGAGAGCTTCCTACTGTAGACGGACTCCTCTCAGCTGCTTCTGCACCACGGCACAAAAAAAACAAACTCATTCACCTTTTTTTTTTCCCTCTTCCCTTCCGACGCATTTGTAAATATTCCCATCACTCTCCTTTAATTGCCTTTCTCTTTCTTCACACTCTCTCTGCCAACTTCGGCATCCTTGATGTTTCCGTCCCCGGATGGACCCACGGCTGTCCTAATTAATGCCTAGTCTCTCTTTAGTCCTGCTGCACTATAGCGCAGTCCACAGCCAACAGCGGAATAAGGGTCCACAGTCTGCCCTGGACACTTGTAAACACCGGCTAAGCTAACATGTTTTGCATTGCAAAATTAATTAATAAACCAAACAAGGTACGTCTTAATTGTTACCCTTTAAATAAACTAATGGTAAAATATCAGCCATTAACCTGACAACTGAAATCTCTTAGAGTCACACACACCTCGGTCAAGGGAACAAGCGTAATATCAATGATATGATATATATCATTCAATGAAGTAAATCTATCACTAACACATTAACACACTCTGCATTTCCCAAGTCTTCATCTGGCTGCACTCCTTCCTTTGCAGGACATTTAATTTCATTCTGCTCAGCCAAACAAGCCCTTCATTAAGATCTGCTAAATCTTCCTCAAAAGGCTGGACGAAACAAAGCGATTCCGCCGTCACACAAAGTCTGTCTCCCGGCTTGCACACTCAACACTGCTTTCCCTGAATCACTTTAATTCTTTCTAAATATGGTGCCTGCTGTGCAATAATGTCGTTTTTTGTTAGTATTTTAACCCTCCAGCCAGCTGAACATTTAAAAGGTATCAGAATATGTCACGATAATCAAGTGGGACAGGGCTGGACCAGCGCGATTCACCGTCACCGGATAAATTGATTTCTCTGCTTTTCAAAGGTCCCAGCGTGCAAACTCTGACCTTCCACATGCCCCCTGCTAACAAGTTTTGGACTATATGACTTTCCGAGACACGTCACAAAGCACAAACACCTGATGATGCGAGATGTGCCATTTGTGCGTAGCTGAATGCACCTGTCACCTGAACACGTTACTAGTGGATTAATTAAGGTGACCATTTAAGGTGTCGATATATATATGGCTATCTACATAGGTTATGGGACATAGCCTATTAGAAACAACTGCAATCCTTCCTTGGAAAATAAATGTACTGTTCCGAAAGTGAAAAGTTCCAGATGAGGATCGAAAATGATTTTCAAAATGAAAGTAAGAAACGACAGAAGCTGAATCTTCATTTCGATTTGCGCTGCAGGCAAGTGCACTGTTTTTATGGTGCCAGCTTCATTTAAACCATAGCATCCAGACAGGCCCATCTCAAGGGTGCTGTATTCTAGCTGCAAGCTGGGTCAAGGAGCATTGGGACTCAAGAAAAAAGCTGAGGAGCTCAGAAAATAAGGCTGTTTACATCGGGGGGAAGCAGGGGTGATTTCTCCTGACAGTGACAACCTGTAGCAAGCCCCTCTCCCCACCCCAAGAAGAGGAATCTGGCAGATAACCCAAATCCTATGCTTAGATGTTCTTCTCCACCTATTCTTACCTGCCTTCCTGTCAAATCTGTTTCTGAAATAGCTGGAAATAGTCCTACTTTTCCACTCTTGATGGAACTCAAACGAATTTCCTGTGCTTGAAATCCGGGAGTTTCTGGTGGTTGCAGAGCCACCTCAATACAAGCCTACGCTCTTCTCTATATGGAGCAGCGAGCTGGCCTTCAAAAAGAGGTCACAGGGCAGAAGGAACCCGTACCAACTCCCAGGAGGAACGGACCCACTCCCAGTCGCCCCACTCACACTCGTTCTCACACCCATGTCCTCCTGAGCCTGTGTCTGTAAGCTGATGCTATCCGTCACAGAAGAGCTCTACCTAGTACAGCTCCCTGAATGATACTGCTCTGTTATGAAGAATCAGAAAGTACACCATGATATCCACAGCTGATTCAGATGAAAAAACACTTCAGAGGAAAAATTCACTGACTTCCTTAAAATGAATCTAATCTCAGATTACTCCACAGCGGGTTTACAAAAAGTGTAAGACATTATTTGCAAGGAGATCTTACAAAGCCATACCTATGCTATTCAACACACTTATCCCTCGTCACTGTGTGGAACCCCAGACAGCAGAGCAGGCTGGGGCCGTACTGTCAGATGCCTGGCCCTCAATAAATCCGGGTATTACTGGGATTTCAAATCTGTCTGACAGCTGAAAAACACCCCCCCCCCCCAAAATGTTTAATTTTCTCCTGAGATTTTACTACTTTCCATCAAAGTGGAAAATACGTATATATACATATATTTTGTGCTGTAACACACAGCATCAAAAAGTAACTATCTGGAAAAATTGTAAAACACAAAGACAGTTCCGGAGTAGGAATACATAATATAATGAAATTTTATATTATATTATGAAATTATATATATATTAAATTTATAATGAAATGTATATATTTATATTAATCATCAAATCTAATTAGATGAATAAAGACTCCAAAATCACCATTTATACCATTCCTACTAGCTGCTAACATCTTCACACAGGACCAGTTAACCTATCCTAGCAACAAACTGCTTATAATTGAACCCCATCCAACCACTGAAACTAGTAACAGAGGTACAAACAGCTGTTGAACAGCTGTTCAATCAGTCAGGGGGGCAGCACCCAGTGTGAGTACTGCAGCCATTGCAAAGCCTTCCTGGCAGTGACCTGACAGAGTGTGACTTAGCTGGGGGGAGGGGGGCGCGCGCACTTGGGGGCCGGGCTTTGTCGTCCTTCTCTATCTTCCCGGGCGCACGCCAGCACTGAAGTACAGACCCCAGAACAAACACAGAAGCACAAACAACAGCGGCATCGGTGGGCTGCAACCTCCCTGGTCTGACTGGCTTTACTACTGACACTGGTGGGGTTCAAACCCCCCCCCCCCCCAGTACCGCTGTGTCCATGGGGGCCAGCTCATCTGGACAAGCAGCAAGTTAATTAACAAGACAGACATTGTAAACAGACCAAGCCTTTGAATAGCAATCAGTCGCCAAGGATGATGGTCCTGTTCGATATACCGACACTTCCGCCTGTGTGTTGTTCCACCTGTGAAAGGCCTAGCCACTGTTGCACAGATGTTAAAGTGTGACTTCACACTTCTCTCAAATGTACTCTCACCAAGGTACACTTAACGGGCATTCCTAAGGCACCTTTTACACACAACCACCAATCTTGCAAAAGCACAAGATAGTACTGCTTGTGTCAGTTTTAAAAAGATATTAACAAACCTTCTTAGTAATTTAAAGCCAAGATGTAACAACACACATATATAAGCCTATATAAGATTTTAAATATAACCAAAGGCTATTTATACATTTTTGTGGAGTATATAACTAATCATTACCATAAACAGGCCTATTGTAAGCAAATTCATTTAACACAACAGGCTTGAATTGACCTATATTTAAGTCACACTACTCGTATAGAACTTTGGACAAACCTAGTCAAGAGGCCAGGAACACGCAGGATGGTTTACAGGTTTGAAATAAAATTGAAACAACTAGCGGCAAAAAGTTGTTTTAAGTATCGTATTTTGCACCAAAGATTGTAAACAGAATTCTTTTGAAATGTAAATGGAGTGCAATATGGTATATATACAGCAAAATAGTTTGAAACACTTAAGAAATATGAAAACATGCGTCCTCCGGTCTGAATCAAAAACAGTGCGCAAAGGAAGATTAAAACGCCTACATGTGTTCCTGTTATTGTTAAACACAATCAAACTGTTTCACGTTGTTTCAGTAAAAAAAAAAAGAAATAGAGAAATGAAGAAAAGAACGTTACTCCGCTTGCGGTCTAACAAAAACCCACCTCTGCTTGACAGCAAGCGACGGCCAGAAGAACAAATACGGGCACAGTTCGGAACATCTGCAGGGAAGAGAGAAAAAGGCATGAACCAAGCCGATCTCACACCTAATTTTTCCCAGCAATACAACTGATTTTGCTATTGCAGTAAATAAAAATGGGCATTTCAATGGGCTTCATACCATCTTCTACGGCTGGCGCAGCTGGACGACTTGAGGAGGGAAACAAAAAAAGGCGTCGCGTCTGGGATGGGAAACGAGCAGCGGAGCTCTGGAAATAGGAGCAGATCCGAGGAGATCCGCCTGCCTGTCTCCTCCTATGATGACGTGCTGGCCAATGGGAAGCGGCCAGGCTCGGACTTCAGGAATGCTGCCCGAAAGTTCACGGCGGATCGGAGGCGCTGTCGGCGGCGAAAGGAGCTTGCAATGTCCTTAAAAACCGTAAGAGAACAAATGCACAAGAACGAATATCCTGAGAGGAAGTTGGAATAGGTTCGCCGAATCCCGGTGTTTCATGTGAGCATTCTGGACAGTTTCAGTTCAGATTTATTGCAGCACGTTTCTGATGAATGCCACGGTGATATTAATGACATATAATTACAGATCTGAGCAGGCTTCAGTTGGGCACGTCTAAACCTGGTGAAGACACCATTGGAATGGTGTCTTTTTACCTCAGAAATGCTCCCAGGTTCTGTAGCTTTGGAATGAAACTTCCATGATCAAAGGAAAAGCATTCTCTGGAAGACTCAAAACCCCTTTCCTATGACCAATTATTCATTACAGTGGTGGTTCTGGAATTACAGGAAAGAGGACAGCATGGATTGATGGTCTTTTGGCTTCCTGAAGCAATCTAAAGTTTCCCATGGAAGAGATGAGATAGCATAGAGAGAATATACAACCTCCACACACACGGGGTGGAGGTGTGAGGCCACCATGTTAACCATTCTAGAAACTATGACAATTTATAAAACAAAATAAAATGTAGCTAACAATTACATAATATTAATGCAACATTTAGAAACCATCTCAAACATTAGCTTCACCCAAAGCCAGCTATGGCTATGTGGGACAGGCTGGATGTTGTTTTCACAGACCACCTGTGAGGCAGTGACCAGCAGGAACCCACACCCACATAACAGTTGTTTCTCCCAGCATGCAATGCAGACGAGACCCTGTTGTCAGTAGAAGAGAAAACCCTGTATATTTGCCAGTAAACCCACCATCCTGCAAATGTGCTGTTCATGCAGAAACATCCCCGTCAAGAAAGGAAGAAAAAAAAATGATAGCAATGTAGCAAATGGTATCCCCACATCCCAAGACGCGCAGGTAATGAACATATTAGTCACTGAAAGCTACCTTCAGCTTGTAATGTGGAGCCAGGAGGCCCGTGGCAGGCTGGATATCTCTCCCAGAGCACTGTACTTCATGGCTGCTGGGTATATATTTCCCCGTAAAAAAAAAACTGCTTAGCAAAGCACTGGGTGCCTTATCTTCTACTTGCCTTGAGAATGGATATTGTAGGGAATGCTGCATTAAGATGGACTTACTTACAGCTTATCAACAACACAAAGGGCTTTTATTAGCTTGCCGGAGCTGTGGTGCGAGGAAGGCCTCCATGATGGAGTAAACGTGTGCTTACACTCATATTACAGAGTTACATTGTACAGAGTTGACGTGTGAGCAGTAACTCGGCATTCAGGAGCATCGATACAAGTTTATGGAAATGAATGAAAAGACCATATATAAACTAACTGGTGTACATTAATTTAAGGGGGGGGTGAATAAGGGGGTAAAATAGCCCTAGCGTCGGGTAAAATAGCCCTAGTTACTGTCAGTTACCATCTTACAAGTTGAACGTGTGGACGATTTTCGGTAACAGTGTATCCATTTACAAAAAAAGGTAGTCTGGCTAAGTCATTCTGCCAGCTGCGATGTGGGGCTGTAATGGGTCGAACGCGGTGACATCAGCCAGTTACACTTTTTAAGTCTCCTTGTTGGGCAACAAAGGCACTCTGTGTATGTCAGGAGCAGTTCGGCGGCAGTTATGCATGAGAATCTGAGCTGCTAATGACTGTAGGTGGCCTAGAGGCTCTCAGTTTCCCCAGTGGGGACCTGAGTGTTTTTCACCACGCAACACTGCCCTCAACACTGTACTCTCAACATTGTGCACTCAACGCTATAGCATTGAAGTAATAGGCCAAGTGAAGAAGGTTCGATCACATTTAACCTTTTCTTAAGCCCCATCCTTTTATAAGCACAACGTTATTCTCTATCTGAGATGCCCTTCACATGAATGGCTGCAGTCACCTGAAAACCTTTCTTGGTGACGCTCTGCCTTGGTGTACTTGATTAATGTTCATTTGCCAACACAGCAGCCGAACAGTCGGGAGGCTAGAGGATTGATTTCGCACTTGGCTCGGTACTCCGAACAACTTGCGTCTGCCTGCCTCATTGTGTTTCCAATATGAGCATTCACTGTTCAAGTGTGGCCAGAGTTTGTGAATGAAGGCTTCTGTTCACACTAAGATGCTGTTACTTCTCCCCAAACCTACCCTAAACTACCATTAAATGTTTTGTAACTGCACCGTCATAATGCATCCATTATGCATTCCTAATACATTCATAAGCAGCATGCACCTTAACATCCTAATATACCTTAACAGCCTATATATATATACATTAATAATGAACATTATATGATTATGATATTTGTTATCATATAATGTTTCCTATTAATATATATTAAAGCTTTTAAGCTATGTTAGTGTATTAAGGTATACTTACTGCTGCTTATGATAGTCCTATGAATGCAATAAGAATGCATTCTCATGGTGCACTGAGTGCTTCATAGTTGTATTATAAAGGCATAATGAAGGTGCAGTTAATGTAAAGCGATAGCAAATGTTTATTTTTAGCATTTAAGTATGCAGATATAGATATTTAGTGTGTTTTTATTATTGTGACTCTGCAGGTTAATACTCCGTGTTTGTGACTGGAAGGTAAGTGGGTCAAATCCCATGGCTTGTACAGTGATGTCACTTTTGTGACCTTTATCACTGTCCTTAGCACAGTAGGTAGTGTATCATAATCAGAAGGTCGTGAGTTTGGTCCTCACACAATGCACTGTTTAAAGAACTTCTCCCTAGGGACAGTGAAGCACATTGTGTGTGACTCGGTGGGATAGGATTCCCTGCCTCTTTTCCAAAGGGGCGTGGGTTCAAATCCCATGATCAGCATAGTCAACTTTTGGTCCTGAACCCCTACCTGCTGTCTATCTCTGCTTTCTCAGAAATTAATGTTCCTTTGGATGTAAGCATTAGCCAGGTAAATACAAACTGTATATG
>JAODKL010000036.1:11126742-11141147 GCA_026780765.1 Petrocephalus schoutedeni | reverse complement strand
CTTCCGGGATAGGCTCCGGACCCCCCGCGACCCTGAACAGGATAAGTGGGTAGGAAAATGGATGGATGGATGGATGGTTTTCCTAGAGCTCCTCTCTGAAGCTTTACAAAATCTATAGGGCATTTGACTGTGACGGAGCAGGACTGGCATAGTATTCTGGCTGCAGGTTTTGGGTGGTGTGCAAAAACAAGACATGTGACCTTCTGACCACGCAGTCAGTTTTACTGGCTGCTTTTTGGACACAATTGAGCAATGAGGAATGCAGGCAAAAGAAAAAAAAATTGGCAGAAAATAGGAAATAATTTTGCTAAAATGATCAAAATTTTATTTATGGGGCTAGCTTGAAATCTTTTTTAAATCTGACGCAGGACTGTTATTTTAAAATGGCGCTATTATGAATTGTTGATGAAAGTTTAGCTTAGCATTGTACTGTTTTATGCAGTGACCAAACGTGAGACTTGGAAACACAGAGGGAATCATATTTTGCAAACTGCCGCATGTTACTTCATTTATGAGGAAATTACTTATGTCACCTTGTGTTTATGCACACAGCTGTTAGCTGTGGATGAGATTGTCCTGCATTAGGCATAGGCCTCTGAGTTACTAAGGCATAGCAGCATAATGGCAGCGGTTCGACTGAAGATAATTCATAAAAATGCTGGCAGTTATACTCTGAAGCATTTTCCTAAGGATCTGAATGTGACAAAATAATTCAGAAATGCAAATGTTTGCAATTGCAATGTGATGAAATTTATGTTTCAATTTATGTCAACAGGAAAACATTTTAAATTATGTATTATATAAATATATATTTCAACACTTTGTGTTTGTGTTATATTACTGTGTAATTACATACATCTGTGTGTAGTCCTTGCATTTATAAGATGGGAAAGTATACCATTTGTCATTTGTTACAAGAACAAAAAAATAAACATTTCATAATCGTTATCTATAATATATTTCTAATATGATAGTAGTTATCTAATAGATAGTATAATAGTTACATATATTATAATATCTATGTAGTTATTTTAAAAAAATTTTGACACAAAAAATATAACCTTCACCAAGACTGGATAAATGGCTTGTTGACTTAATCACACCTAAAATGTTATTTGGTTATCCATTAAAGTCAGTGTCTCAGTGTGCAATTAAAAATTTGAAAAAAATGATTTGCTAGACAATGTTAAGAAGTGCTGAGCATTTAGCTGAATTAAGAAATCACATGCAAAGTTATGATGTTTTTCTTGACAGTAAGTGCTACAGTCTATATATATATGCAACATAAAACATTCCATATTCAAGTGACAGAATACTCCCCATGAAATCCTTTTAAATAAGAGTATTGAGGAATATCACAAGTTAAAATGTGTTGTCAAGGATTTATTTTTACAGCTGGGTGAGAGTTTCTTTTTCCTGGTACCACCTTAACAATATTTCGTGCTGACTGGACATGATCTTTATCACCATGACGGCTGTTTGCACAGGGACAAACAAAGCCTTTGGCTGATATTTATTTCCACAGTTAACTCTGCTAACAATGGTTTTAAAGGTTAAATTTATGAACAAATCAAGTAACTATTTGAAACCACAGTAACGTGCCTAGTGCGGCCTTTCAGTTTATTCATTTTCTTGTTTTGTTTTAACTGAGTAATAGATTAATCTGGCTTTTTTAAGTGCAAACAAAAAGAAACATATTTCACAATGTTTCTGTTGCCTACACACAGTTTACTCCCTCCCTTTAGATTTGGTGATTAGCTGAGGTGAAATGTGCACATTGTATTATTTTTTACCCACAATTCCCTGTGTGTGAATGGTTCACACAGGGGACAATTTGCTTATAGACCATTTATAAAAACGTAAACATCAGTTGCATGTTTGACTTGAACCTCTTCTGCTAGAAATGATGGCATTGAGAAAAAAAAGCACAATACTTTGGATAAATAAAAACATTCCTCTTCTGTTCTTTCCTGAAATAGTTACTAGTCCTATTTATCTTAAATTACGTTTTAGAGTACATTATCATAAATGCACTGTATAAAGAAAAAGATTATTTTAAAAGTTTAAAACTTTCTGTACCAGTGTCTGAAAGTAGCTGGTATTAATTTTCATAAGGGAATATTAAGGCACTTTCTTCGTTAGGGGTAGCTGTGTCCCCCCCCCCCATTGGATCTTTGCTATTTTTATATGTTTTCTGACACTCATACTGTCAGATCATCCGATCTCGCCCTGCTGCTGGCTTTGCTCAAGCTGCTGAGTGGTCTGGTGTCTTCTACCGTCTCGGTGGCCTCTGCCTCAGCATTTACAGAGGGTTCCTTCTCGTCCACTTCTTCCACCTCCTCCCCATCCTCTTCTCCATGCACCTCACCCTCCTCTGCTTCCTCTTTCACAACTTCTACCCTTGACTGAGTAGTCTGAACATAGGAAGGCAAAGTCTCATCAAAGGTTTTGGTTCCTGCCCCGTCTGTCTTCTCCTCGAACGCATCAAAGGGAGCAGCGAGCTGTCCTTCCTCCATCACGACCTCCGTCAGGGGGAAAAAGTGAGACACGGTCTTCTCCTCCTCTAGCAGCTTGTAACCCTTAGCCTTTTGGATGGTTGGGACGAGAATTGAAGGCAGACTTTTCTCAAGGACCAATCCCTCAGCTTGCTGCTGGGGTGGCTTGCGAAAGGTGAAGCGGATCTGCTTCAGCCCCAAGTAGGAGATCTCCACAACGTTGAGGAATAGAGAGACAAAGGCCACAGCCACCATGAAGATGATGAACACTGTCTTTTCAGTGGGGCGTGACACAAAGCAGTCAACGTCGTTGGGACAAGGCCATCGAGCACACTTGTACAAAGGCTGGATGCTGAAGCCGTAAAGGTAGTATTGGCCCACCAGGAAACCTACCTCAAACAGCGTCTTGAAGATGATGTGGCAGATATAGGTCCTCAGCAGGGTGCCCTCCAAACGAAACTTCTTGCTTCCTTTGCTGCTACTTTCCTTGGTGGTCTTGACGCTGCCCTGATCTGGCGCTAAGGGGAGCCTCTCCTCATTTGTCTCCTGCCGCCGGTTCGCCTCTGCCTCTTCTCTCTCCTTGCGTTTCTCCTCCATGTGGACGTGGTGCACAGCATGGCCCACATACATCAGCGAAGGCGTGGAGACAAAGATGATCTGAAGCACCCAGAGTCTGATATGGGAGATGGGAAAGGCCTCGTCGTAGCAGACGTTCTCACAACCGGGCTGTAGGGTATTGCAAACAAAATCTGACTGCTCGTCCCCCCAAACGAATTCTGCGGCTGTGCCCAGGATTAAGATCCGAAAGATGAAGAGCACCGTCAACCACACCCTCCCTATCACCGTTGAGTGTTCGTTGACTTCTTCCAAAATGTTTCCCAAGAAGCTCCAGTCACCCATTGTTGGTAATTACTACTGCAAGGCAACGAGCAAGAGATGAAAACAGGATGTAAGAAAGCAATTATTTCAGACTGGCGAGATTTCCTGTTGAGCACCAAATCAATTGCTTACATTGTTGTAATTTCACCATTGTGCAGCAGATGTAAGCAAAACCTTAAGGGGAAACTGCTGTAAATTCCCCACACATCCTTTATAAATGTGTTAAGAGCTACTAGAAACCATCAAACCACCAGATGAGAGCGGTAAGGCTAAAACTTTCTTCATCCTCATCAGCTAAGGTAACAGAACAGTGGATCAAGTCACGGATGAGTGAAGCTAAACATACCAGAGCAGATCTCTTATGAGGCGAGTAATATAGAGTAACGCAAGCACCGAATGGGCAACTTGCTGCTGTGGAGGCTCCAGTCCAGCTGAGGCCGCCTTCTCTTGGCACGTCGCAGTGTGAAGTGAACTTTGTTTTCAGTGCCGGTGCCGCCTAGAGCCGGGGCCTTTGCCGTGCCGTTGAGCATGAATGAATTTGGTCTGGCGGTTGGGTTTTGGGTTCGTCGCAATATTTAAGCTGAGAGCCAGACGGCCTTTATTCACAGGGTGATGTGTAGCGATGCAGAAGACAATGGGATCAATGGGTGAAAATGGGACAGTCTGGGAGCCAGTGGAGAAAAGCCATCAAGTGCCCTTTACGCTGAGGGACCTATGCTGCAGAAAGTGCATTTGAAGAGCAAACTTCTTTTCATTCCATAGGATATGGTTTAAAGGACATTTCTGCAAATTTAGTTTTGGAAATTTAACGAAAGTTTTTTGTTAGATTACATATGGACTGAGTGAGTTTTGGTTCCCGGTCATTGGTGGTCAACGGTTTTGTCATTCATGACAAAAAATGCACTGAGTTTAGGAAATTTGTTCCAAATTCATTTGGAACTCCATAGAATCAGAATCGCAATCAGGATTATTTAGCCAAGAATGTTTACAGATAAAGGGAATTAGTGTCTGGTTGTCAGTGTTCACATACAAAGAGTTGGAACAAACACGGTTCGGACTAGACAAGAAAAGTCAATGGTCATGTTCAATTTTGTTGATTTATACAATTCATAGATAGTGATGTTTCTCACATCCACGAAGATTCTGGCATTCACCAATATTTTTTTATTTTGAATTTGTTCTTAGCTAAGAATAAAGTCTATGAACAGTCAAGAGCATTCGTATGCACTTTTAGCGCTGACACGTTTGTTCAAAAGGATGGGTTATTGCATTTAAATTCTACAGTTGTATACTATCATTACAATAATATTTATATAATTTATGATGCTTTTAAATAATTTCTCGATTTCTTCCACAAGTAATTATGGTCTTATAAAATAAACACTACATTAACAATGAACTTTAATAATTTTTGTGAATTGGGAACAATACCATCCACTAATCAGAGAATGATTGTGCTTAATTCTGTACCCTTGGCAGACTCGCAAAATGGTACATTTAGTGCTGCTTTGACATATTGCTGATCATGCCCTGAGAACAGAATGCTTTTGGCTACCAGCTGTCCAGTTGTATCTTTGTAGCAGTTTGGGGCGAGCACTGCAGAGTCATACCAGACAGACAAACTCTGTACCACAACATGTGTATGCACTATCCACCTTGGCCTTTTTAGCTACTGGGACATTTCAGAGGGAGTTGGGGACAGGGTGGGCATATCACAGGTATCCATCAGCCATGCCCTTCTGCAAGTCATGGATAAAATAAATGAATTGGCCACACAACACATACAATTCCCATATGTAGCAAAATAACAGGTCGCAGTCAAGTTAGGATTCCAATCAATTGCTGGTCTACCCAAAATATGGGAGCTATACCTTAGCCAAAAGGATTACAACTCCATGAATGTCCAACTTATCTGCGACTCGCAAAACCACCTCCTGAATGTGGTCTCCTGCTTCTCAGGGTGTGCACATGACTCCTTCATTTTGCAGAACAACTCCAAAGGTGTGCGCCTTGAACACTTGTTTTATTAGGAGACTGAGGATATGCCCTTGCCCCCTGGTTAATGACACCACCAACCAAACCTCAGACTCACCTGGAGGTGTCCTACAATCAGCAGCATGCATGTACTCGCTCCACCATCGAGTGCATGATTGGCATTTTAACCGGATTTTTAGAGTCTTTAAGTGTCTCGGATAGTGTAGCCAGTGTTGAGGTGATCCGTGGTGAGTGTCTGACCATCGATCCTCTCTTGGTTGTCCAGGACGGCATCTGATTCGGTGCGAAACAGTTGGTCGGGTCCTGGGTGCCCGCATGGAGTTACTATTGCAGGAATTCACTTGCTGCGACATGCCAGCTTCAGCCACAGATAGTGGCTATTTGGCAGGAGTTCATCTGTGAATAAATAGTAAATCAAATCATGTGTAATATACTGCAAATGTGTAAAATCTGAATATAAATCAGGCACTTTGGTAACACTTTTCAAACAGATGGACATGTTTAAGAGAACACTCATTCACAAACGTAAATTACCCAGATTTATGTTTTACGCGCTCTGTGTTTACGTTAGATGTGTCTCTTGTTCATGGTTTTAAATCTTTTACATAAAACCTACTGTCAAATTAAAATAATTCTGTAAAACCAGCTTACCTTGTGATTCCGAGACAGGAAATAGCCTAGAGAAAAGTGTCGTGTGAAGGATCCAGGTCCGTGTCACTCTGCTGACGGCACACCTGAGGGTACCATTTCCCCTACAGTGGCTCCGATGCGCTGATCCAGCTCTGATAATTCTGAGGAAGACTGTCCAATAGCCTCCATCACTCTTCTGTCTTTGGCAATATTTTTTTTTTGCCTCAGATTTTAAATCAAACCATTTTTTACTTCATGTGTTGTCCGCCCTTACGGCGCTCTGTAAGAGTGTCCCATAAATCTTTTTCGCTGTCACTTTATTACCGCTAATGATGCTACTAAATATTACAGGTCATCTGCTGTTTGTTTCCTGTAGCGTCTCTGAAGAATTATAATTTCTCTTGCGTTCGGAGTCTGCTCCGTCGCCTTAAAATTTTCGTTTCGGCATTCTTTCACAACTTCCTTAACCTTCTGTTTGCCCATGGCCCCAAAGCCTCTTCCTTTTATGGGTATTGACCGGTCATTAACCTATGCCAATTTCTGAGCAACTGGTGCGCCGCTTTCCACTCACGAGGATAATGGCATTCATCAATCTAAGAACACGCTTGCAAACAATTCAGTGGTTTAAGAACGCGTCATGAATCTGACCCACTCTTAGGATGTTGATAAAACAGTACAGAGCAAAGTTAAGAAAATGCTTAGGTAGGTGAATGAGGCCCATTGTAATTCCAGTTAATATAATAGCTAATAAACAATGCCTCCTATTTACAACAAAAGGAAGGAGAAAAGATATATCACATTATTTCATATTTCTGGCATTTACATTGCTGCATTTAAAGTATTAATTGCAAGGGAGAATAAAGCCATTGTGTTTGTTTATTTGTGGGACATGCTGGAATTAATCAGTTGTGAACACATTTAGCATGCTGGTGGTCATTACAAGGGTGTCTGACTGAAATCTCAAAATCTTCTCAAATCACCTTCGCAAAATAGTAATGGTAAAAACGTACTATATTGATGAAATACATCTTTTACGAACCCTACTAATTCCACATAATGAGCCATTCCAAATTTCAACTTTTAGGTCAATTATTTCCTGAAATAATAGAGGGAGGCCCTAACAAAATTGGCCAAATGGGGGAGGCTTCTGAGACAACAAAATTTGCTGACAGGAGGGGTGTCCGCGACAATAAAATTCATGGTCTGGGGTTGACACAACGTTTCAATCCGGATGTGTACTGGAGTCCAGCATTTGGTAACCACTGCTATAGAGCTCATCTACAGCAATGCTGCCCCCTCTGGTTGCTCCTTAGTACTGCATTGCCAGATTGACAAGCCAGCAAGTCTGTGAAGTTCAGTTCAGTACATCCCTTTCCTGTCGTTAGACATTAGCTGCTGTTAGTCAAATGTGCTATAATGGCTCCATAATAAAATTAAGATGTTTTGGCTACAATCAGCTGAAGGAAACAACAATGTAAACAACAAACCAAAAAAAAAATCCTTTCCTTTTTAACATTCTCCTGTTCATGTGGGTTATATAGCATTTCACTTAAGTACCCTTTTTCCCAAGATTTCTGAGGATAATTTGTTACATTTTAGTTATAACTGGGCTATATTATTGACTATATTTCAAGTTATAGTATTTAAGCCAAGAATATCTATACAAGAGGCATCATACTTAAACTGCCTTTTTGCTTATAATAAAATAAACATGGCAGCTAGACTTAAAAATCCAGGTACCTTGTATGATGGACAAAACAGAATAAATGCATGAAATGGTATTCAAAAATATATTTAAATGAGTTAAAATGGATTGCAAAAAAGTGTTGGTTTGGTGACTCAGTGGGTAGTATCGTGGGTTTGATTACCATCCAGCAGTGTGTGTGTTATGCCATTATTTGTGTGTTTCCTCCCAAAGTTCAAAATATGTAAAATCAAGTCTCTGTGTTTTGGTTATTTGAGCGTGTGATCTGAGATGGCCTGGCACTCAGCAGAGGGTGTGCACTGCTCCATAGTCACTGCTCTCTGGGATTGACTCCAGGCTTGCATCGACCTCGCACTGCAGAAATGGATATAGAAAACTGGTGCATATTTTAAACAAAGTGTATTTGGTCTACTTTCTTGAATCATTATCAACTGCAGAGGCAGCAGCAACCTGACACGACCATTGGAACACAGAGAGGAAATCTGAGGGTGTATTTCTGGAAAAGGTGTTCTGTAGTGAATGTGATCGAAGCTGCACAGTAACATTCACACAATGTTAGGAGATAACATGCCCCTCAGCTGAGAAACACTGACACTTTGTGCTCTGTGATATAAAAAGCCTGGTTTGAGGATAAGCAAGTACATGGAATAGGGAACGCACAAAGAGAATTCATGCATCCAGAGGCACAGTGGGGACAGGGGAACCCTGGCAGATTCTGGGGGGGGCAGCACCCTTGAGTATGTAACTTTTGGGATGTGGAAGGATGGGTGTAAGGTGACATTTTGTCAGGTAGCCCAGAATTTCTAGCTATGCCCCTGCATGCACCTCAACATAAATGGTACTGAACTAAGACTTTTTTTTATAAAATGGAAATCCATGGATTGATACCCTTCTGTTTATATGGCTCATTGAAGGAACTCATTGCTCATTTTTCGGGAGCTTTTGCCTCT
Source organism: Petrocephalus schoutedeni (assembly GCA_026780765.1). Lineage (NCBI taxonomy): Eukaryota > Metazoa > Chordata > Actinopteri > Osteoglossiformes > Mormyridae > Petrocephalus > Petrocephalus schoutedeni. The sequence continues at coordinate 11,132,493 of JAODKL010000036.1, read as the reverse complement.
GCGGAATAATCTGCAACAACCGAGATTCCAGCTGCCATGAAGTGTGGTGCAGACTGGCACTTGGTAGAGCAATAATTAGGGATGAAGGATGAATCTTAAACAGTATTTATATATCTCTAAAAACAGAGACCGATACTGTTCAGAATAGAATCGCATTTGCTGAGCTTCCTCTTCGTGGAGGTGAAAACTGGACCATGAAGAATCAGGGAACCAGGAGCATGGGTGTGTTTGACCTTGGTGTTAGTTAAGACTTAAGAAGGCAATATTATTATTATTATTATTGTTATTGTTATTGTTATCATCATCATTATTTTTGTTGTCATTTTTGCTGTCATTGTTATCATCGACAAAAAACAAAACAACAATGATGATAATAGTAATAATAATCCACCCCATTTCCATACTCGCTTGCCCTATGCAAGGGTCACGGGGGTATAATGGCATGGTGGGTTACTTTATTCAGCCCTGGGTCACTTGGGTTTCCTACAGGTACTACGGTTGACTGCAAGACACGCATACCGATTAATTTGTCTCTGTACAGTTGGTGTGATCGTGTGTCTATGTGATGTGCTTTGCCATTGCCTGTCATCCCTTGCAGGCTGTACCCCAGCCATGAGCCCTGTGCTGCCTGGGTTAGGCTCCAGGTCCCCCTGCAACACTGATCAGGATAAGCAGTTGCAAGATGGATGGGTGGATGTATGGATGGATTGATGGTTAAAAATAAATTTCCCATTGTTTGGGGGGAGGGGAGTGCAAGAAAAATAATAAAAGAAGCAAAACACTAGATTTAAACAGCGGTACTTTAATTTATGACATGCTCAGAATTCCATCTACTCCAGCGGCTCGGGAAGAAAGAACATGTGTAATTGAATTACACACATTTGCATTGTAATGTGGGAAAGGTTTATTTTAAAGAAAGCAATCGTTTGTGTTCTATCCAAACTGTTGATATATTGTTCCAGGGCAACCGTTTTTACAAGGGGGGAAAAGTAGCCATGCGAGCGAGCTGGCTAATGCTTTATCCTGCGCAGACGGAGTGTTTACCCAGAGTGGTATAACACTGCCACCCTGCACAGCGTCTAACTCACAAGCTTTCGGTATATGAAGGGATCGAGATATCACAGACCGCGCCGCTCATATTTTTCATTCTCCGGAAAGTCGGTTTGGAAATTTAACAAACATATTTATAGATTCAGGACATGAGTTTACAAACATTTTAAAAGTCAAGTGTTCCTCTGACATACTGAATAAATATCAAGGATTATGTTGTATAGAATAATATACTTTACACAAAGACACACTATTATTTAGATTTACTGTTTTCATAAACTATTTTATGGAGACATTTATTTTAGCTATACATTGTACTTCTATATTCATTTTTTCTGAGATCAGCTTTCATTATGGGCTTTAAATTATTAATTAGCCAACAAATACAGCAATCATGCCCATACCTACCACTGAGGACACTTCAGTATTTTTCTGCATCTCCAGTAACCATGATCCATTGTGGAGCACACCTATGAAGGGCTGACACTTTTGACCTTGGTATTTTAAAAATCCTGGCTATGTCCCTGACAGCGATATGCAAAAGATGAACAGACGGTTCCTTTATTTTCCAAGCATGAAGTCGGGGGATTCAATAAAGATGGAATTTAATTGAGTTGAATTGAATTGAATTGAATTTAATCAAATTGAATTGAATTGAATTGAATTGAAGTAAAGCAATGTAAAATTGTACATTACAGAATGGACATGTATAAACTAAACTGGGCTGTAAGTTCCAATGGGTGTGACCCTATCCTGAAATATGAGAAGAATTTCAGCCTAATTGACACTTCGCAGGCTGGTTTTATTGGCTCAGTTAATTCGTCTTTGCTGCTGAGCTCGAACAGTCATTTCACCATAAACCACTGGATGTGGCAGTGCAATTTTCAGCTTCAAAAAACGAGTTTCTTCCATGCCTGTCAAATTTCACAGTCACAGCCATCAAGGGTGGTATGAATACAAAACACATGCCAGTTTAAATAGCGGGTGTAGGGCTGGACTTTAATGGTTTATTTCTTCCAAAGCAACACTAGTGGGGTCGCATTCATGTATACAGATGATCCATCCATTCCCTGCACCACAGAAGATCATCCAGAATCCATACACAGGAGTAGTAGTGGAAATCAAAGCCACGTTCCAAGAGGTCTGAAGCAGGGGTGCTAGCTGAAAATGTAATGTTCAAAATTACTGTAAAGCAGAACATTATGATGGGTCTTTGAAGAAGGTCAGCTAGCAAATCATAATGACATTTATTTTTATACAAAGTGGACCATATTTTTCAGAAAGCAGGGCAAGCCAGAACAACTGGGGGTTAAGGGCCTTGCTCAATGGTACAATCATTAATGGGACTTGAACCAGCAACCTTCCAGGTACAGGTACAGCCTCTGAACCAACAAAGTCACGCACCATGCCACCAGCTATCTAAAAAGAAAAATAAAAATAGCAATACAAAGCTAACTATTAGATTGCACCAAATACCCTAAATTTGAAATATTATTTAAATATTACTCTTCGGTCAGGCAGGGGATCACCAGGAAATGCAGAGTAACATACGGTAGAGGAAGCTCTGTGGTGTATGAGCACAAAGGGAGGACAGTACTTTCCCCAGTAGCAGAGTGACACTGGCATCCCCCTTTACATGCACTACTTGTTGGTACAGCAGGCGACCGCGTGCTAAGCCTCCCGCAGGACTGTGAATGGCGTCGGGATTTCGCACAAAGACATGATGTCATAACGGCGAGCCCGGGGCTCATTGAGGCGAGGCGCCGAGCCGTGAGCCCGGATCGCGGGGATGAACATATAATAACCCACAACAAAGGTATCTTCCATCAATCTGCCTGTGAATGGTCATGCTGCACGTTTCGTGTCCTTGGGGACATTTTGCTGACGTCCAGCAAGAAGAAAGGGATCCATGAAATGCCACCTAAACTTTTGGGGGAGGGGGGGGGGCAGGATAGGCCAGCAGTAGGACATAGTGACAGAAGCTTGTTGGAAGTGACCCATGGGTCATTAAAATGGTACTGTCCCAACTGTGGAGGATATGTCTGGTCATGTGTAGCCATTTGATAGGTTCAAAGTCATGTGACAATTCCCTACTGATTGCGAGAAATTATGGATCTGGCCATAATACACTCTACAACAGCTTCAAAAAATCACCACTTCAAACTCGATCAATTGTCCTACTCTTTATTAGGGAGGATTTTTCGTCCAACATGATTTTTAAAAGACCACGCTAAACCTTCCAGCATCTCAGACTATCTGCCATAACATGATTTCCGGGTGCCGAGTGTGCCTCTGACCTAGCACTGTGATGAATGCATGTTAGACACAAATTATTCTTTTTTGGCAGCCATAATTATTATTATGTATTACTGGGTGGGTTCAATTTCCTGAAATGATTTAGGGGAGAGGACAGGGGGACATTTGAAAAAGGCTTTTTAAAATGATGCCAGGAAAATACTGAACTGAAAACAAAAGCAATTTTAAGCCACGTTAACGAAAATTCACATATTCAGATGCATTTGTTTGTTGTTCTTTTACCTGCTGTGGTCTCAGATACAGCTGGTATATTTGTTTATTTGAAAATTTCATACCAGCGTTGCGGCAGCCAGGTGAACTTACTCATTTTGCAGGTGTTTATTTGACTCTAAAATCCCAGGGATAAGGAGGGAAGTAGGCCAGCATGTACATGCCAACACATGTTTCCCTGTTGCAGAAATGACATCAGCGTTAATAAAATTTTGCCAGCCCATCAGCAATCTTAGATAAGACAAAATAGAAAAATTACTAAATTAGTGTGTCCAGAGTGTGATGTTTAATTTTCTTTTTTAACTGTGTCACAGTTAATAGCACTAACACTACCTGTGTATCTGTAATGGGTTTCTCTTTCAAGTCTAAGATTGTTTAGTTGTAAATAAATTGCCGTCTTTTTAAGAGTCCTTAAGAGTCCTCCAATTCCAGCTGGTCTGCCAAATATATGTTGTCTGGAATTTATATTTCCCAGTTACTTCTGATTTCAGTAGTTCCCTGAGGGCCAACACAGACTGTTATTAGAGAATTAAAGATCTTGAGATAGCTCAGCAACTACATAGCTTATGAACGGGAAACTTTCCCTTAAAAAGAGAATGCATTTTCAATGTCAGGAAGGGTGATCCCATTGCTGAGCACATGTGATTGCGTTTCCTGAAATTGTGATTGTGTTTTAATAAAACGTGTAAAACAACTCTGTTCACAACTATCAGCTCAAAAGCAAGGTCTCCCTTCTTGTAAGTTGAGGAGGTGACTTTTCCTTCAGATCAAGTTTTCTCTTGTTCATTTTGTGTACCTCAAAATTTGCATTGTGCTGAAATATGAATCATGTGATCATTTAACTACAAGCAGAAATTACCTTATTTAATGGCATATTGTAGAGCATGAGGGACTCGTGTAAGTTGCTTGAACAAGACCCTTACCTCATCTTCTCCAGGATTGCTGGGTGTGTTCTTCATGTGTAGGTTGCTTTGAACAACAGTGTCTGCTAAATGAATGTAATGTAAATGTATATAACATTAGTGTACAGCACATAGTAAATTCTGTGTCACTCCTCAGTATAAATCTGGACTGTAAATATGTAATCTGTTCATGCAAGTACTTTTTGATGTTTAATGCCAGTGCTATTGAGTGCATGGATTTCGACACATTGAAGGTACTGGAGAGGGTCTTAATCTCTACTCGAGCAAGAACCTTTGGGCACAGCTCATGCCCCCCCCCCGCCTCCCTCCAGGAAGTTGGTCCAACAGTGGCTCCATCATGGTGCCAGAGGGGCACTAAATCTTACAGCCGGTTGGACAGGGTGGGGATAGATAAAGAGGCCCCAGGAAGATCAATTGTTCCCTCCAATCAGACAGGAAGTGGAAATGGGGGTTTTTCCTATTTCTGTTTCTAGGTCATATTTAACGACACTTCGCATGGGGTCGACGTTGTGGAGTCTTGTGCCGAGACTGAGGAGCCAGAGGAGATGCTGGGAAGATGGTGCTCAGTCCAAGGCTTGGGGGTGATAGGAGAGTAGCTTTTCCATCCTTAATCTGACCAGAAATCCCCTAATTAACATCTAGAGGAATGGGGGATTATCTTGAGCTGTTGAACTCAGTCCCAGAATCCCTTTCACTGGTTCCCATTGGGTTAAATCAGGCAGTTGTGAACGGTGCAGAATAATTCTTCCCACGTTGAGCTTCCAAGCCTCTTTCCCCCAGTAATACAAAATGTGTTCCCCCTTCTTCATGACCAGTAACAACGAAAGGTTATCATCCAACACCAAAATAATATCCATGCCTGCGGTATGCATCAACTGTCGGCGTAGTATTCCCAGACACCCCCGAGAGCCCCCTCTGACCGCTCATCGCACCAGCACCAGAAGAGGGTCGGGTTCACGTCGGGCCGCTGATAGAGGGCTGTGTACGCGGCCGGCTCCCTAAGCGAGGCACACTTTGTCAGTATGTAACCCGCACCTCTGAAGTGTCGCCGTCACACTCCAATCCTGTACTCGCGCGGCCTCCGTTTTAAAAATAGGCCGTGATGAATGGCGAAGGATGCTGCTGCATCTGTCGCCCTGCCTGCGCAGAGCAGGGAGCTCCCCGAAACACACACACACTCGCACCTAATGCTCACTGATTAAGCTGTGATCGTGTTAGAGCCACTATATATCTTCAAATGCAGAAGCCTAAT
>JAODKL010000036.1:11093481-11119663 GCA_026780765.1 Petrocephalus schoutedeni | reverse complement strand
TGGTGCGGCCAGAGAGGTGCCCGGCTTCACGTCACTCTCCACAGCTGGCCGAGCGGGACGCTCTGCCATACTGGCAAGATGCCTGACGTGCCAAAATGTCAGAACCATAGCGCATCGGGCAGAGAAGCCGTGGACCCCGGCAGGGACAGCTAAGGGTATATAAGAGGAAAAGGGTCTGCCGGTGGCACCAGAGGGAGGGTAAAGGGGGTGCTGAGATAAATTTGCCAAATTGAACTTAGAAAAAAATAAAAAAATAATATGTTTATATAAATAAAATATTATTAGTATTCAGTGATATATATTGAATCAGTTAATCCAATTATTATGGATATGCAGGTGTGAAACAGTGCGTACAGCTGAAAGCCCAAACAGCTCCGCGAGAGGAGTGGGGCAACCCTGCCCCCTGCTGTTTCACTATCCCGCCTGAAGCAGTGCGGGGAACTGAGCAATAAAACAAAAAAAGTGTTGGGGGGGTGCAGGCTTAGGCCTCCAACTTCCCTTAAGTGTGTCTGCATGGCAACCTAAGAAATATGCTTCCGATTCCATTGATTGCCGTTAAAATGCAATCATTAATAGTGAATAATTTCACCACACTACAGCTTCGGACTGTCACTCTGCTCTCGGAAAAGCCAGGACGGTGCCATCTGAGGGCTGTTCTGTCATCCTGTGATTCATTAGGCTACGTGTCCAGAGAAATATTTTCTGGCACTTTCCACCACATGCCAACTACGGTTGGCTCCACACACCACTCAGGTCATTGTTTCGCCCCTTTCCTGGTGAGCTTTTAGTCATGTGTGTTTCCTCTGAGAAAGGCACGGCCGTTTCTCTCTCAGGTGAGATGTGGCGGGTCACGGAAAAGCCCGCTGAGCTTAGATGCCTTGGCTACCAAAACCATGACAGTCATTTCTGTCCTCTTAACTCTTCTGTTTCCATTCTGTTGTCGTTTACATTTGTCTCCATCTGTTTTCAGTTCACTTTTAAAGGGTCTTAGAATCAGAGTATCTTTTGTGGACAGCTTTGAATATACGATGCACAGAGTCATACACCAAGGTCATCATTCTCATTGGCCATAGTGCATATGAGAAGCATGAAATAGAACACAAATACTAGAGAGACATATAAACATAATATAATCATGAAATTTAAAGACAATAGAAAGACAGCTAATCACCTGATTGGTGGGGAAAGATTTGTGCAAATTCTGCATGGAAGCAGAATGTGCGGTAATTAAATACAGCTTTGGGGTTATCAGTATAACCTTATTAGCCCTTTTAACAGACTTTTAACAGGTCTGTCATCTGTATTGCATAGGTCCAATTACTATTTACTTTAACATTGTTTAAGTTTAGATTCAGTATTCAGTACGTAAACTACATAAGTCTATATAAATCTTTAAGTATATAAATCATTTTCTGCTCAGGTTCCTGTTTATAAAGGGTAAGAGGATGCAAACTTTCAGACCAATGAAGTTTGTTTTTTATTTTTATTTTTAGTGCTACACCACACCCATTGAACTAACAACAAGGTTATTGCAACAAAAAACCTCTTTACAGATCACTGCCCCTCTAACTGACCCAAAAAAGTCAAATAAAATGAACAATTTGACTAAAATTTACTATGTTCAATATGTTTTAGTCAAAGTTTAATTGGTACTTTGTTTTATTTATTTATTATTTTCATTAATGTTGAACTTTTAATCAGACAGTAAGCCACACCTTCCTTCCTCTTCTTTGTTAAAGAGGCTGATTTCTTAAAAAGGCAACAGGAAATTATATTTTTGGAGATTACTTCATTGATGAAGAAAAAAAAACAAGACACCACTAAAAACAGCAGACTTAAAATAGTTGTACATCTGTGTCCTCTCCTCCCATGTTGCAGGGAATCTGGGATTCGGAAGCTGAGAATGTGTGTGACATGAATATGGGCAGCCAACCAACTTCGATTCCACTCTGCTTGTTATACTAGCCTATGTTAAAATGTATCGCATATAAATGACCGCTAATGAAGTAGGGTTCCAGTGTCATCCTTCAAAAAATGTACAGAAAGGCACTATTCTAGATTTCCTCTACTGTGTTTTTCTACAAGGATAATAAATATTCCCATTTTATTTATGAAGGTTAGTGTTTCCTACTGAGAGTAATCAATTCACACATGCTGAAACAACCCCATGCCAAAGGAATTGTCACGGGCCGCCCATCCACCCCTCGCGTTTCCTCCCTAGTGTGGCCCTAATGAGCCATCCCTGCTCATGTTTGTCTACCTTCTCCTTCTTACCCTTGTGTTACTCACTCCAACTGCCTCGTTTGTTCCCTCGTTTGTCTTTATATAAAGTACTCCTCAGTGCCGTGCCCCCCCGTCCAGTCATTAATACCAGACCCTCATGTTGCCTGTGCTTTCTCTTGTTCCCTGGCTCCCATTTTTGATTCCCCCTATAATCCAGTTTATTTCTGGTCTTTGATTATGAGTTAAATAAAAACCCTGTTTGTTTTGCCGCAGCGCCCGCTCCGGCGCCCTTGGTCGCATTGCGCTTGACAGGAATAGGGCGTCCTTTTACAAATTGAGTGATTATGTTACAAAGTGACAAGTGGTCACAGCCTAATATTTTTTGTCAGGCATGTAGAGGTTAGAAAAAAAAAAAATATATATAGATATAAATATATATATATATATATATATATATATATACGGTGTATGTATGATACATCTTTGAACAGCTGGCCATTGCAGACATTTCAGATGCCTGTACTCAGACTAGGCATCTTGCTTCAGCCCGCCCCCCCGGCAAAAAAAAAAAAAAAAAAAAGTACCCACAAGTACTCACTGCTTTTGCTTAGTCTGCCGTGCTGGGAGCTTACGAGTCTTCATCCCTGTCTCGTGAGTAACCAACGAAACCATAGCAGCCAAACCCTCAGAATCAGTTTTGGAGGGAATGTGTTGCTGCCTAGAAACCTATGGATTTCTCTTATTCTGATGGTGCTACATTACCTGGGGTGGTAAGAATTCTTTTCATTGTATTACAGACTTAGATACCATGTACACCGCGACCTGTCACTCTATCTACTTATGAAACGTTTTTTATTTGTAATCACTTATGTAAATTCTTAATATTTTGTCTTCCATGCAAAAGGAGAAATACTAACAATGTTCTGACCATTTCTGATAAGCTCTAAAATAATAGGAGAGAGTACAGTAACAAGAAAAAATCTGTTTCAAAGAAATTCTCTATTTGTTCTGAGTAGCCTTTGAAAAGAAATTATTTGTCATGGTTTAACAATTGAATCACAATGTAAACAGAATGTATGCATTTCTCGCTTCATATATTAATTTAGAAGGATAGCTAGGCCTTGAGATAAGTGGCAAAATTGGCTTTATTGCAGAAAAATTGCCATTGGACATTAAACAGTAACTTCAGTAGAATAAGGATTTGATTCAACTTCAAACCTATATACAAATTTGTTTCATCAGACTGGTCCACCTAGCAGACAGGAGTCAAGGACTCTGCGACGGTAACTCTGCGACAGTGACACTGGCGGGGCTGTGACAGCTTCCAAGAGGGTCCAGACAGTGCCTCCCTTTCCAGGAAGACTAATCAGCCTCTTTCCGAATTTAGAGTGAAACCCATGGTTGTGGTGTTGCCACCACATGTCCGGTGTGACGTGGGTGCAGCGGAACATTGTTTTTAAAAAGGGACTTGGCTGATTTGCTCTGCTAAATCCCAGAGGAAAAAAGTCCATTTCCCTTTTCGTCACAATACTATGAATCCAAAAGCGTATACCTATTGAAGGAATTGAATATTAAATACCTGCATGAAAGACGGAAACCAGTAGAAGTAGCTAATCACAGTCAAATCCATTCAGAAAGTAGGTGGTAAATCAGGAAGCATCATGAGTTGTACAGATCGAATGATCTCAACCAGGACAGCTGGTCACTGATCTAAAAGGGGTTTAGGAATCCATATCATACACAGGCTGCAGGACTGGCCCAAAAAAAAAAACCCAGCGATTATAACGAAGACCTATTGGTCTCTTAGCATATTTTTAAACTGTCCCAGGACCAGATGCTTGCTTCTTTCCCAGAGCTTCAGCAGCAGTTGCTGTGGGAAAAGCTCTCCTTCTCAGGCTGGGGTGAGCAGACTGCTGGGATGACCAGTCTGCAGCGGCCCCACTGGGAAGGAGGGCCTATTTATACTGGTACTTGACATGCCCGCCCCCCCCCCCCCCCCCCCCCCCGTAGAAGAAACCCCGTGCCGCGTGACTCTGTGAAGAGCAGGGGTGGCTCTCCTTAGATACTGTTCTGTACCATTGCTGGGATCAGAGACTTCAATATAAGCAGACAAACTGAAAACAGATAAACAGGCAAGCAAATAAATATTAGTTCATGAAAGGAATCACACTGCTTTTTCTTTGCCATGGGGGGTGTGAAGAACACCCTTTAGGTCCGCTTTGTTTTTCATTCTTACAGCAATCCCAAAGCAAAGACATAGCTGCATCCGTGTATGTCACTATAACACCTCCAACAAATATCTCCTCTTCAGTGGAGCCTATCCCATGAAGCACAGAGCACTGGACGGCTTTTGACGTATTTTCTCTTCTACCCCCCCTGCCGCCCAGGCGGCCGTCATAAGCAGCTGTGACCTGTGATGGGTGACTGGAGTCTCCTGGGGAACTTCCTTGAAGAAGTGCAGGAGCACTCGACGTCCGTGGGCAAAGTGTGGCTGACCGTCCTCTTCATCTTCCGCATCCTGGTGCTGGGCACGGCGGCCGAGTCCTCCTGGGGAGATGAGCAGTCTGACTTCATGTGCGACTCGGAGCAGCCGGGCTGCACCAACGTGTGCTACGACGCGGCCTTCCCCATCGCACACATCCGCTTCTGGGTGCTGCAGATTGTTTTTGTTTCAACCCCCTCCCTCATCTACATGGGACATGCCATGCACACGGTGCGCATGGAGGAAAAACGGCGGGAGCAGGAGGAGGAGGACCGCGGCGGGGGCGGGGACAAGGCCTACCCGGAGGAGAAGGAGTCCGGGAAGGGCGAGGGAACAGCAAAGATTCACCTGAAGGGGGCGCTGCTCAAGACCTATGTGTTGAGCATTCTGATCCGTACGGTCATGGAGGTGACCTTCATAGTGATACAGTATATGATCTATGGCATTTTCCTTAACGCCCTCTATAAATGTGATACGTGGCCCTGCCCCAACACAGTCAACTGCTACATGTCACGGCCGACGGAGAAGAACATATTCATTTGCTTCATGCTGGTGGTGGCGAGTGCCTCGCTCTTTCTCAGTGTGGTGGAGCTGTACCACCTGGCCTGGAAGCAGTCGAGGAGGTGCCTCAAGGCCTGTGCCGCCTCCAGGACCCTAAACCGCCAACCCAACGCCATGGTGGCCATCGCCCCTGAGCCCGAAGGCCCCGCCCATCCGTCCATCCCTTGCACTCCCCCGCCAGACTTCAACCAGTGCCTGGTGGCGGCTAGGCCACATACTGCCAGCTGCCAGCTATTCAACGACAGGATGGCCCACCAGCAGAACTCGGTCAACCTGGCCACGGAGCGCCACCAGAGCTGCGACCACCTGGAGGTGGAGGACTTCCTGCAGATGAGCTTCTCGCAGGGCGGCGAGGTGCCCGACGGCTGCGGCCCACCCGAGCTGCTCTCCCACGGCTTCCTCAAGGACAAACGCCGCTCCAGCAAGACTAGTGGCTGCAGCAGCCGGGCGCGGCATGACGACTTGGCGGTGTAGACCCGGGGACGTGGGGCCTCCAGCAGCACCGATACACCCAGACACTGTACAATCCCGACGACTGTGAGCATACCTCTGACTGAATCTATAAAATAAAAATTAGAACTGCAGTCAGCACTTGTTTGCACATTTTGAACCTAAAATCTTAGGGAGAAAAACAATGACCTAATTCTGTGGTATCTCTCGTCGTGAAATGCATATGTGCTGAGTAATAAATCACTTTGATCGACCATTATTATGAAAATTGAGGTGACCAAAAAAAAACTCAATGACCGGGGTGAACAGGGCTATACTGTATATCATAAAGTATGTTGCCATCACTTATGACTCATGTGAAGTACAGCATATGAACCCATTTATTCGCATATAAATTTCTTTGTATATAAAAATGTCATTGTATCTATACCTGATGTACTGGTTTTCATTTCATGTATATCAATTTTCCAAATTACTGTGAATTTCTCCTTTTTTATTTTAAACTGACTGTAATTTGATTTTGACAGGTTATTTTAATTAATATGGAATATTTCAAAGCTTATTTTGTTAAATAAAGTATATGAGAGAATGTAAGTACAGTATGTTAAGGACAAACGGTTTAGAAAATGGTAATTTTTAATTTTATTTTTCATATTATATTATATTATACGTTATATTTTAAAATCAGAACCGCAAAAACACAATAAGTATTGCAAGTTTAATTTTCTTTTGAATTTACAAGTATATGCAATATTTTAATATTCAGTACTGTGTGAAAGTCTTAGGCAGTCAAAGGAAACGTTTAAAGCTATTTATCTAGGTAATAACGGCATACCTTCTCAGAAAAACATTCATCATTAGAACATATGCAAATTAACAGTAAGACAATAAAAACTTACAAGAATTTATACAGTTCTCCAAAAGGTTACTGATATCTTGTTGAATGGCTAGAACATTGCTATGGCTCCCAAACCTTTCCTTAGGGACACCTCAGCAGTTTTTTGCATTTGTTATATTTCACCACTAGCAATTAATTAATTAGTGAAATAATGTCATGAGGTATCGATTAGCCAAACATGATATGCTAGAGACCTAACCATAAAATACATGGGCACACTGGATGGCTGCTGCAAATTCTGAGGTGACTTTAGGAGAGGTTTTGAAATAGTTAAGCTGACACACTTTGACAGACGTAAAAACATAATTTAAAAGAAATATGAAGATCATTTAAACGTCATTTTCGTTGCCTAAGACTTTTGCATGGCACTCTATGTTTGTAAGTATTGATAAGAAGACAGCAAAGCACTGAGTGAATATTCTTACAAATGTGAATAATGTATACCAGCGGTAGACTAATTCTTCTGGGGCCTCTGGGCCGACATTGGTAGGGGGGCCCTCAGCAGGATATTGGAGCTATTTTTTTGGAGCCGAAAGAGAAACGTGTTCAATGTAATCAAAGCGTGGGGTGCCAGCAGTAAAACTTATCAATCAGGGTAGGGGTGGGAGCACTGTCGGTAACATTCAGAAAGGGGGTATTAACAAAATCGTGTACTGTGAGAATCAAAATTACAACAATGCCAAATCACTGCAATTTATGGCTTGTATTCTTGAATCATTCTGCAGTTTTGGAGAATTATTTTGCATGTGGCGACAAACACAATAATCACTTAGCCTACATATACAGGTGTTAGTGTGAAGTTCATACCCAGGAACATTTCATAATCAATTTTGACCAACAAGACTTAAGCAAATGAAAGTCATGTCAAATGATGACAACTGTATAAGACTGCTTGCACACGTGTGCTGAAACATTTGGAAATTTGAGTTACTCAATGAGAAATTGTGTTCTTGTTGCTTTGCAAATGTTAATCTTAATTTGAGGAATGACCCAAAGCAATTGCGAGAAACTATGAAGTGGCTTTCTGGCTACCACTAGATGGAGACATTTTCTTGAAATTCTTAGACCGGTTACCGTTACTGAGGCCTTGTTCACCAGAACACGGGATTTTCTTTGCGTTTTGGCTTTTTTGGCCACACACGGTTACTGGAAACAGAACTGGACTCCGTCCTTAGTGACGATTTTCAACTTCTATGTGTAGACGGGAAAAATTGAGTTTTTCGCTTATAACGTCATAGTGTGTGCCGTTATCTACTTCATTTGATGTCAGAGAGCGCACCTTTCACTGTTTACATTAGCTGTTTTTAGGCTAGCAGAACTGATAATAAGATTTCTGATTGGCCAACGTGGCTTTATGGTTAGAGCTAGATGCTCTTGAAAGTGCGTTTTAACATTTTCATGTGAACAGCGATTTTTCTTAATAATAGAGAAAAACACAATTTTTAAAAAATACCTATGTGGACAAGGCCTGACTTTATGTTTCCTCTACATTTACATTAATATGTATTTCTACTTTTACTATTATTGTTCATGTTTTATTAGTTTTGTTTTGCATTTTGTTGGTAATTAATATTGATATCAAGAAAAACTGGGGTGTACATTTGCACTATTTGTTCTTTGTATGAATATCCCAGAATCTCTCTGTAGCTACTTATTATTAAAACAGGACAGGACTGTACTATTGTTCACAAGAGAATTTCTCAGAGCATGATTACACTTTAACACGTTTTCATTTTTATAAGCAATAAATGATAACCAAAATCTTTCCACTAAGCAGAATCATTTTGCGCTTTTGCATACCAGAAATGCGAGAGGGAATTCAGTTAACGAGTATGTGCACCTTTGATTCTTCCATGGTTATTGTCACTTCTGTCTTTGTTTGTTGTCATTAAAAACACTATATACACCAAATGCTAGGTTAGTACAATAACGCACCATAGCATTTATGTATATATGAAGGAAATTTTGTGTTGTGTTGCTTTGGTGGGGAGGAGGAGGAGCAAATTTTGGCTATTAACAGCCATACAAGCTGTAGTCCTGGTAGTAGGAGTAGTAATAAAGCAGGAGTAGGATGGAGACCATATCCACAGATGTAATGCGGAGACATATAAGTATAGTAGGCAATACGGGTTTCCTCTGATATCCGAAAATACAGCATTCATATGAAAATTTCAATATCAGGCCAATATCATTCATTTGTACAGGTAATTTTAGAGTGTTCCCAGACCCCAAAAATACCTATTGAATCATACCAATTAATACAGAAAACTTAAAACAGCACTACCATATACTACAAGTATGTAAGAATGTAATCATTAGCATATTACTAGAACACATATTAATTATTGTTTCATGATGTAATCAACACAAGTAATAAATGAATGATGTATTTGCACCTCATGTTAGTCTTAAAGCTTCTGTTGGGCATTTTATTTCAGCTCTGTATGAATATATCACTCTGTCGAAGGCCACAAGTGCTATAAAACTTTGTAGCTAAGCAACAGGTGGCCGGTTGAATCTGCCAAGTTTTCTTGCCAGGGTGGAGGGAGTCGCTCGCCTTTGCCAAGAGAGAAAGCTGAAGAATATTTCTAAAAAAAATCTACTGGAGATTCTCGTGCCACGATTATGTTTTATTTAGGGGTCAAACAGTATAAAAATATGATTTACAAACTTATCACAAAGGGGTGTGGATATATCTATAATTGGCTCATTGATGAACAAACTCTATTTCGTAAAAGCGAAAAGACTCTTCGGTTTTCTTTCTGCTAGCGAAAACTGATGCTAACTCAGGTCTTCTGTAAAAGCGAAGTGGCAATGGTTACCCGTACTATATGCAGATTTTGAAGATGTTTTACTGTAGAATGTTAAAAGTAATGCCCTGTGAATTAGCCATTGTTTCCGATTAAAACGCATGGAAACTCAATGTGCGATCTGTCATATTGGCAGCAATTTATCTTGTCAACGTCTAAATGTCCGTTCAAAACCTTAACAGCATCTAATAGAGCAATGATTACCCATACTATATGCAGAGTTTGAAGATGTTTTACTGTGGAATTTTTAAAATAATGCCCTGTGAATTTGCCATTGTTTCCCATTAAAACGCATGGAAAATCAATGTGTGGTCTGTCATATTTGCAGCAATTTATCTTGTCAATATCTAAACTTTCGTTCAAAACCTTAACACCATCTAATAGAGCAATGATTACACTCACTATATTCATTGTTTGAAGATGTTTTACTGTAGAATCTTTAAAAATAATGCCCCCTGAATTTGGCATTGCTTCCCATTAAAATGCATTGAAAATCAGCCTCGTGGTTTGCGTCAGGTGAAGCACTGGCTCTTTCAGAACAAAAATAAATATTAATAACAATACGGAGTGCTATAGTGAATTAAATTTTATTTTTACCGGCAATAGTAATCCCGTGGACTCACTGAGGCAGAGGGACTGGCTGCCTCACCTCCTACTTTTTCACTGCGGTTTTGTATCGGATCAGCAAGACTAACTTCGTTATACACAGACGCGAAATACATGATATATTCTATGGAATGTGATGGCATATAATATAGGTGTGTGCAAACATGACATTGGTGACATACAGTGAGAAAGCAGAGAGCGCTCGCTAGGCGCAGTCAGTGAGGGATCGCGGTGAGGTGAATTATCCCTGTGAGCCCTTGCTAGCCAATGGCACATTGCATTTAACGTTATAGCAGCTAGCTAGAGGGTGACTTTACCGTTAGGGGTGGGCGGATCGATCCAAACATCGATAGTATCGATACCAAGGTTGGTTTTGGTATGGGATCGATACCAGCGTGATGGGATCGATACTGTTCCAATTCCTCTCCCATACGCTCCCAAAAGTAGAAATCTGTGCAAACAAACACTGCTCCGTCTGCATCTTGCAGCGCACTTTGCTTCTCCGTCTCCCCCTTGCGCTACTGTGCGTATCACGTGTCACGTGACTCAGCGGCGTGAGTGCGAGCAGACAGTGGCTGAGTGAAAGTAGCACGGCAACATGGCAGGGAAAAAGAGCAGCCGAAGGCTGAGAATTAGAGCCAAGAGTAGTTTGTGCTTTTCTTTAGTTATTTGCACGTTATTTACTTTAATTTTCACAAATAACTGTGCCACGGAACTCTGTTAAGGTTATTTTTTTAACTAATTATTTTTTCTGTGATTAATTAATCAAAATGAATGTGTTATTTGATGCAATAGTGTTATTTGTGTTTTATAATAAACTTTGCCCAAATTCTATCCTGGGCTTTAACTAATTAATAACTAAGTAATGATTTAATTAAAAAACTTAAACACTTAAAGTTAATGAAAATTAATTCAGCTTTAGCAATTTGATGAAGCATCCACCTTAATTATTAAAAAGTATCGATATCGGTATCGGCGATACTGGCCCTGTATTTACTTGGTATCGGATCGACCACTATTTACCGTATACGTTAGGCAATTACCTCCGTGTTTTTCTTTTTTTTTTCAGTCTGTCTCGAGCAGCATCATACATTCCTATTAGCTGTGTCGTGAAGCAATCATTCTCTTTTTGTCATGCGAGGATAAGGATACACAAAAGGAAAAGGCGGGGCAAGAAAGAGTCGTTTTATTTGCATAGTGTAGATGTAAATAAAATGTAGAAAAGTTATATAACTGCCCGTGATTATAATTTTATTATAATTTGGCTGTGATCAATTCAAGGGGAGTTTTGCTTCCCCAAAATTTTGTCTCCAGTATAAACAGAAACTGAAGGAAAAGTGCTGCAACCGTCCCCACTCTCCCCTGCCTGACATGAACAGGAAGTGAAATGATTATGTGATGCCCTGAATGGAACGCATTTAACAAAATATACTTTTTCTGCTGACAGGAAGTCCCATTTGTTACTAAGAAGAGGTTCAATGAATCTATATTTACTTCTATGGTCTCTAGTAGAAGATCCCCTAGTCGCTATTGTGTGTGTTGTGTTGGCGTTAGTGATTCCGGAAGGTTGGGATGTTTGTGAGAGAGTAGGCAAGATGCAGGAGAGTGACAGCGGCGGCGTAGTGGGCCCTGGGGTTGGCTCATTTTTCCACAGTGCAGGGCCTGACTTTCGTGCCGGAATCTCGCGATTTGTGCATAATTTTAATAATCCCCGCAGATTCAGCCCAATAGTGAAGATGAATAACAGTAAAAATGGAAAGATAATTTTCATTTTATATATTGCAAATATAACAACGAATATAAAAACTATTTGTATACAGCAAGACTACAGAATCGCAAGTGACGTCACACCTCTGACTTCGATACACTCGTCCCCCCTCCCAGTGTTAATATGGAACTTACGGCCCTGTTCATAGTAGAAGAAATTAAATCTGAAACTTGAAGACATTTATTAAAACAAAAAATAAAAAACTAATGATTTGCCGTAACATGAATCATCCGGAAGGCATCCGTCCATTTACCGGCTTTAACATAAGAAGTGACGCCTGACAATGCCACCGCTTCCCGATGTTTCTGGGGAACGTAGTTTAACGAACACGCTCATTGTCCTTAGTTTCGCTGTAAGGAGCTTCGGCGATGACCTTGTAAAAAACTACAAGTACCGAAATTCCTTTAAACCCTTGCAGTTTAACACTCAAACTTTGCCACTGAACGTTTCTTTATTTAGAAGATACCGGCACTCTTTACATATGGGTTTTGATTAAGGTATTTGCATTTTTATTATAAAACCTTACAACGGTCATGTACTATGTAAGTCTACGTTTTACTTCACGATATTAATGTTGGTTAATGTTGAAAAAAACGGTATGCTATTATGACATTTGTGATTGCACAATGAACAGAAAGTAATACACACTAAAGAAAACATTGTGGTTGATAAGGACATTAAGTCCTGCTGAAGCGGGTTGTACGGCACGGCATTGATCTTGCACCTTATCCAGCTTCCCCATCAGACACATGCGGGCTGCTTGGATTAAAGCTGGCGTTTTGGGCTCGGTGGTGATCAGCTCAGCGCTATTAGCACATAAATGTAGCGAGCCGGAGCCGGGAGGCACTTTGCTGGCAAACGGATCTCGATACGAACTCAAACTGGTCCAAGTGCTGTTCCGACACGGTGCTCGGACCCCGCTCAAATCCATACCTGACGTATTGGAGGTAAGATTACTAACTTAAATACTCAAATATTTCAATACGTGGTATATTATTATTATTAGTATTATTATTAATATTATTGTTGTTGTTGTCATCACCAATAGTAATAATAGTAAGTATAATAATAGCAATAATATCAGTAGTGATAATAGTAATAATCATTATCTTTTTTCTTTATCTTCTCATTAATAATCATAAATATTACTTAATGTTCATTAAATAATGGATCATTACTGTAGATTTAATCTCGGATGAATACTGTTTTGCCTGATTTGTAGTGTGTACTTTGTAGTGTGTAAGACAGCAATGAATGTAAAAAGAGGCTATCTAGAAGACCAAAATGGAAGAAAATATTGTCTGTCCATGTGTACATTTTCTGTAACCTCTATATAAAATGCGGGACTTGAAACAGGAGTGTCATTGTCAGAAACGCTGTGTATGACACAAACCTAGATGAGAAGCCAATCCACTGCAGGGCACACACATATAATCCGCACAAATAATGACAGTTTCAAAGTACTTATACACCTAAGCTATGCGTGTGCCCCGCAGGTGGAAACCTTCAAGAATACTCCCCAAAGTGAAACTCATCAGCCTGTAAGCTTCAGGCTATTGGGTCACGCTCGAGAAAATAATTTATTTTGCCAGCTTATTGAAATTTGTCCAAGTGCTAATGTGAACATGTTGCTTCAATGGATAGGCCAGAAATATATTTCACACTGGTAAGCAGGGCCCACCCAGCCAATGGGCGTCACAGGTGACGGCCTAGGGTGCCATTTGATTAGGGAACAAAAGAGTGAGTGAAAAAAGTCAAAAGAAATACCTCTGGCTGCATTGTGTGACATTACAGCTATTTACACTAGTTTTAATATTTCACTACATATCCTGTGAAACACAATCTCGCCTATGGCACACTCTGGGCCGGTCCTAATAGTAAGTGTACCTCCTAGGTTATCTCCATCCATCCATCCATCTTCCAACCCGCTTCTCCTGTTCAGGGTCGCGGGGGGTCCGGAGCCTATCCCAGAAGCAATGGGCACGAGGCAGGGAACAACCCAGGATGGGGGGCCAGCCCATCGCAGTAGGTTATCTCTATAAATGATTTTAATCACTATGTTCCTCTCACTCTAAAAGGCGCAATGGATCCCAAACCTTCTGGAAACTCCAGTCCACACTCAGATGGATTACGTGGTGACGGACCTGAATGGAGGACCACGTCCACCTGCTCCTGTAGAGGACAGCTACAGAGCCCACGTCTTAAGTGTGAGTTTGAGCAAAATTGCAGCATTGCAATTTCAGGGGAAGTTGTGTAAATACACAGTGGAAATTTGTTTGACATTCAGAAGGTCCTTCTAGAAGCATCTTTAATCTGACTATGGTAGTAGTGAAATATTAAATCTGTAAAACAATTATTACTTATCTGCATTGTAATTCATAACCATTGACCTTCTTTTTTATGTCAGGGTGGTACGTATCCAGGTCAGCTGACCACTGTTGGCATGCAGCAGTTATACGATCTCGGTATGAGGCTAAGGAAGACGTATGTTCAAGACGTTCCCTTTCTCTCACCTAGATTCAGCCCCACTGAAGTCTTGTGAGTTCCCTGTTCATGTTCATTTTGGGTTTTAGAAGTAGGAACTTTTGGAACTGGAACTCTGGATTTAAAAAGAAGCTAAAAGCTACATGTAAACAAGGGATACTCATTTGCTGAGCTTGTATGGATATTTAATAATTAGGCTAATATGATCTTGCAGTGTCCGTTCCACCAACATTGTACGGACAATCGAATCTGCCAGATGTCTGGTGGCTGGTCTGTTTCAGCAGAAACAGGAAGGTAATTTCACAAAAGGTTCCTCATACTCTCCTATTGTTTACTCGTCTCCATTTCTTGATGGCTAAGCAACAGAGAAATTGTTACAGTCGTCAGCTCTGAATTCTTTTTTCACTAGCACCAGTGACTATCCTCACCACCGCGGCCGAAAGTGAAATATTCTACCCAAACTTCCATGGTTGCAAACTGCTCAGTATCCTTGGAGGGTGAGTCAAGGTCGAAATCAGTTCTGCATTTCCAACCTGTTGCATAACTCTCTGAATTGCCTGTAATCCTGTCACCGCTTCAGTCCTCGCTGGGCAGAGTCATCCCGCCTCCCAGATATTGCCGCTGACCTGAAGAGTATTCAGGGTGCCCTGGGCATAGCCCCCCACCAAAGGCTGGACTTCATCCAGATCCGGGATGACATGGTGGCCAGAGAGGTACCAGAAGCCCCTTTTTATAATGTCAGTTTTCAAAACAGGAGTCAGCTCGTTTCAACTTATTTTTAGCAGAGGTGGTTAATTCACGTCCAGAAAGTAAAAATCCAGACCAAGATTATGTTTCAGCCAATCAGTTGAGCATAAAGAGTCACAGTCACAGAGTGCCGTTTGGTTGAAACAACATCTTGGTCTGGATTTTTACTTTCTGAACCTGAACTTCCCACCACTGATTTTAAGGAATGCTTATCCTGTGACTTTCCTAATGGACAATGTACTCCAAAGCATCTGATTGTAATCTCTCTCTGAGTGAATATCTTAGGTGTTATGCTACACATGCTTGTGCTTATTGCAGACACATGGCCTGCCCAATCCACCTGTGCTGGCCAACTGGAGAGACACAGTGGAACAAAGAGCAGTGGACATGATCTGCCACATCTACCAGCCGAGCAAGACGTGAGTAGGAAGAGGGGTCAGAGAAGGGAGACACAGTGTGACATAATTGCTTTGTGGTTGTGGTAGATGTTCATTGAATAAGAGATGATCAAAGTCCTCATGCTGTTTGGGAAGCTAATGTGATGGTTAAGTTCAGAAATATAGATAGGTGAGGGAGCTAGTTCCTTTTGTCAAGTGCTTAAGTGAATGTTGGTGAACTTTGAAACTTTGAAAAACTGTAATAGAATCAAGAACTTTTATCACTGTTGATGGTAGAGAAGGCCTTCAGCTCTGCGTTGGACCACTTCTTCATATGCTGCTTAACAACATTGCTGAGAAAATTCAAGACACACCGTCTGAAAATTCAAGGTGAGAAACAAGGTTCTTAAAGCATAAACTGATCAGGATCGTGGCGCAAATGTGACTTTTTCTAGACAGAAGTTCATTGTTTTTTTTTTTTTATCGTTTCCACTAGAGGGTGATGTTACATTCTTTGACACAAGGCACTGCACGAGTACTGCTTGGAAAATTTGTGATTTGAAAAACAAAAAATATATACTGATATAATAAAAGCCACAACGATGAATGATGTGTTAGTGTGATCCATCCCATTTTGGACATTATAACCAGTCTTGTGCCTCAGACTATTAGCAATTTTAGTCTCAAAAAATAACTTTACAGGAAGACCAAGATCTGTGTGGGGCTGTTTTTCCAGGAAGCTGTTCCTCTACTCAGTGCATGACACAACACTGATTCCCTGTCTGATGGTGCTGGGGATCTTTGACATGAAATGGCCCCCCTACGCTGCAGATATCACCTTAGAGCTCCACCAGGATCGCACCACCAAGGACGCCTTTGTCAAAGTGTCTTACCTGGGCAAGGTATGGCTGGTGACTTCCTCCGAGAAAAAAAATCAGAACCACTCACCTCCTGGTGGCCCTTGTTGCTAAACCTAATGAGTGATGTACGGCTCTTTATGTTTCCAGGATCAGCTGATTCCGGGCTGCAGTGACATCTACTGTCCCCTGAAAGAATTCAAGAACGTCTTATCTACCTACACCTTGACCTTTGACCATTACAGTTCACTGTGCAAACAGACAGAGATGTTGACAGTACCCTGACAACCAGAGCTCCCATTCTGCTGGCTCTCCTGATCCAGAAATCATGTATATACCTGCTTGAAAAGATTAATGTATGACATCAAGATGGACAGGATTTATTTATGGACTTCAAACTCCACCCCTATCCTATTTTCATTCCTATACCATGTACTTGGTCAATGCTACAAATAAAATAATTTATACTCTGACACCTCTTAAACCCAAGCAGTAATATTCTATTATTGCAGAGTTTCCGATCTTCAAACAGGGGACACTTGGCAAAGGTATTACTTTTAGAACATTTAGATTGACATCGGTTAATACCTAGCATTTGCTCAGTAGCATGCTACTAGCTATCTTCGCTTTGAGGAGGGGCAGGCGGGTGAGCCAGTGTCGGCAGTGGCACCTTAGCGGTCTGGTTGGAGAAGCACGGAGCCAGGCGTGATGACTAGACGGAACGCACTTCCGTGTCGCGGTGGGCCCTGAGAACGTCACGAACAAAGTAGCCACTGTTTAGCCAATGAATGACGTCCCAAGGTCACGGCAAGCCTAAACCAGCGGTCCTGAGGAACACAGAGATACTTTCAAAATGGGGGCATCTGTGGGGCCCATTGCAGTGTCAGAAATGGCTGGTTTTTGTGTCTCAGTGCTCAGGGAAGCCCGGCTGGGTGGCTCGTACTGTGGTCTCTTCACTTTACCACAATTTACTGTTCATGCCAAATGTCTTTAGATCAGATCTATATATTACCTTTTAAAAAAAAAATACTTTAAAGACGTATATAAACAAATGTATCTGTTCTAATCTTTAATTTGCACTCTGCATTTACAAATGTAATTGGCTATAATGGTAACATCTTTCTAACTCGTCCTGGTGCAGTTTTTATTTACAAAGAAGCTTTAACGCTGACTTAAGTTTTAAAATGTTTTACGTAATTAGAGGTACAGCACATGATGGCTTTAGCTTAATCTCCTAATTGCTGAAGTGATTAAGGTGGTAAGAAGTATCACCCTTGTGTAAGAAAGTACTCCTGGAATAATTCTCTCTAATCAATCAGCCAAAAATAAACAATTTGCCAACTTTTTCCCCATTAAAAAGCCAGGGAAAGATACCAGAATGTACTAGTCCACTGCCTTAGGCCAGTGTTGTTCTACAGGTTCTGTGCGGAGAAGGTCACCAGTTCACATCCCATGGTCGGTAGAGTGATGCTTTGGCTAGGCCCGTGAGTAAGGCACTTAACCCTAGTTGCTTCAGGGACTGGATGAGCCTGCTTTCACGTACGTCACTCGGGATAAAAGCACCCACTAACCCTAATGCCATTCATTCCAATTGAATAGCCAACTGAAATGCCATTCAGTGTCATGACATCAGCAAAACTACACCAGAAATATCGGATTCTCCTCCTAGGTGTCATTGTAAGCCATTAAAATACAAGTTCATTCCTGCACAGAACCACAAACAAGCAGAGGGGGGAAACGAAGGGCATGATGGGAGAAGCTCCACACTCCCCATCAGCCACAATACCAACTCATCATGAATAATTCAGGTTCTTAATAAAAATTAGTCTGTAACACTTGATGGGGCACAAATAACAGTATTATAACAATTACTTATGTATTAATTAACCACAAACTAAGCCTTAGTTACATACTGATATATTAATTCATTAATCAATCATGGCATATGTTTTATCTCAGCAGTTACTATGTGTTACTGCATCTGAAAAATTTGTAAACCTTTGTGAATTACTGAAGGAGCGAGTCATGAATAAGTGAAACTGATCTCACTTGTAAATCATTAATGAATCGTGACACCTTTTTATCTCAAGTAGCAACAATATTTGTTAATGATTTGTAATTCGGTAGTAAATGAGATTTTAAGTATTCGTGCCCCATCAAGTAAAGTGTTTCCAATTAGTCTATATTAATCTGAGGTTATACTCAACTGAATTTGGGTACTGTATAAACATTAACAGAGTCTATAACACCCCCCCCCCCCAAAAAAAAAAAAAAAAAAAAAAAAAAAAAACAGGTCCACATAGCCAAACGTGGTTAGTTAACACATTAGTGAGCTTTAGAAATAGAGCTTTAGAATTTTTGAGATCTACATTCCAGACTAACCTTGAGTAGGTGGGCCGGGTAAGGAACACATAAGGCTGTAGTACACATTATATCAAACAATATATTTTATTTGTCTTTAACACCACAGCCCTGGGGAGGTGGTTCTGTACCAAACTCAATGGAGTTACACATGACAAGTTTACACTGTGAGGGGGTGGGGTGGGGTTAATTAAGAAATGACCTGTTTTTTTATTCCTTTTTATTTTATTTTTTATTACAAAATTCTGGATTCATTACTCAGAAATCCAGAGCATATCTGGGATATTCTTAAGTAACAATACACAGCAAATTAAAAACAAACAAAAAAAAAAATCAATGATAAAGAATAGTAAAATCTGCTGACTGTCGCAATCAGGTATAGTAAGTGTCTGACCCTGAAGCCAGGGCCGACCACTAGTTCAGGACATGAGGCATGTTGTTTGATATCCCCGTACCCCCATCCTATCAAGGAAAAAAGAAAAAAAGGTAGCCGAGGAACAGGAGAACACACTGCATATATCAGGAGAACCGTTTCTACTTAGTCAATAGTGTTTTTTTTCTCTACAATAAAAAAAGAGAACACTTTACAGTTAATCCATGTTTGTGCTTCTTTTATAATACTATTATCTGTATGAGGTCATAGTTTGGTTTGTTATACACTGGAGTTACAAAGTAAAAAAAAAACAAAAAAAAACAAAAAAAAAAAACTCAGTCCCCCATGGTAAACAGTACTGTTTGGTGGGGGTCACAGCGCATTTATCAACTGCTACCCCTCCCCTAACGCAATATGAAATGAGGAGAGAAAAAAAAAAAAAAACTATACAAGTCACTGCTAAAATCCCTTTTACAATACAAGTACAGTACACAAATACAAAGGGCTTTTCGTCTGCGCAGGAAGCAGATCTGATGAGACGTAAACATACAGCCAAAAACGGTGCAACCTGTGACAAAATGGCGGATCCTTTGATTTTTTTGTGCATTTTAAAACTTTTTTGTTTTTTTTTTTTTCCTTTTCTTGACAAATGTTTTTTTTTATTATTTTTTTAAAGAACAACTATCAACCTCTAGTCCTGGAGTACTGCTTTCTTCGAGTGTTGTTTCTTGTGTGTATTTTATTTATTTTTTTTCCTGTCTAAGAGTTTCCTTTTCATTCCTAAGAATCCCAGGGACAGTTCCAAACGTTCCAGGCCTCCCAACGCAAATCGTAAGCCGAAGCAGCAGAAACCCCGTTTGTCTGGCTTCCGCTCTGCCGGGCATGTGGAGCCTACGCCTTCGCCATGCTAACACATAAATGTCACGTCTTCATAGCTTGGGGGCGGGGCTGGGCTGGGGGCGGGGCATGGGTACCACTGGGCAACAGGTAAGTGTGGAAGCACCGCATGTTTCCTGCTGTCTGATCTTTTCCTGCTGGCCTATGCATGTGCTTGACAAACTGTCACGTTCGTTCCTTTTAGTATTCTCGTATTTAGGCTATTTTTGTACGTCCATTTCTCTGTGGGTTTCTACTGTGTGTAGCAGCTCAGAACATTAGATTTCCCGGGTTTCCAGGCCCCGGGTTAAAGCCCATACCCATGTCTGCTGCCATGCCACGAGGCCTCATCTGGGGTGGCATCATCATAGTCTGCTGGGGCCCCGCGATCCCATGTAGCGGCACCATCATGTTGGGCGAGCCTACAGGCCCCGGGTGGTACATGGGCCCCCTCTCCTTGCCCTGCACCATTCCTGGGCCGCCCATCATCCCTGGCTGCCCGGGCATGCCAGGCTGCGCTGGCGACAGCATCCGATGCTGGGGTCCCATCATGCCCTGGGGCATGAAACCAGTGGGCCGCATGGGGTTGTGGCCCGGGTTTCCCATAGGCAAGTCCTGAGGGCCCATATGTCCGGGCCCTGGTGGGCCCCCCATTCCCCCCATGGGCAAGCCCATCCTCGGATTCCCCTCGCCCATCATCCCCTGCATCTGGCCGAAGCCCGGGGGACCTGAGGGATGTGGAGGCTTGCCCCCTGGGGCCTCGCCCCGAGGGAAGTAGGAAAGAGTCTGGCTGGGCTTCTCAGACGGGATGATTCGGGACAAGTCAAATTCCGGAATGCCGGAGGCTCCGGGCCGGATTACCTCGTGCAGATCAGCATCATTGAAGACACCAGGCATGTTGCCGAAGGACTCTTGGCCACCCGGGCCGCCAGATTTACACATGCCGGGCTCACCACCAGGGCCGTGGGGCATGTTGCTGAGCCGGCCTAGGGGCCCACCTTCCCCGGGGAAGCCCATTCCATGGGGGAAGCCCCCCTGGTGGCCAGGCCCGTTGTGTTGGAAGGGGACCTGCTGAGGAGGAGACTGGCCAGGGGGGAAACCCTGCTGCCGGTGGGGGAAGCCCATTCGCCCCTGAGGTATCATCTGGGAATTGCCCATGCCAGGCTCCTGGGACACCGGGGGCATCATCATTCCGTGGGGCATCATTCCTGGCCCCATGGGCCCCGAGTGAGGGGGCATGTTGGGGCCCATTGGGTTGGGTGATGGCATCTGGTTGGGCATGTTGTGCGAGTGAGGCTGGGAACCCATAGCGTTCATGCCCATGGGGCTAAGGGATGGCATGTGGCCCGAGGAGTTGGGTGCCATCATGCGAGGGTGGTGGTTCACCGGCATACCTGCAGGGGGCGGAAGAGAAATGATCGTCACAACGAGACACGTGGGGTTGCCTGCATCATCCCATCAAGTCTACAAATATACAGAGCCCGGTAAATGTAAACAATCCATTCACAGATTATTCCTACCCCCAGTATGAAAGCAGGTGCTGTGTGGCTCAGGCCTCCGTGCCTGTGATCGGAAGGTCCCCAGTTCGAGCCCTGGCAGAAGTGTCACATCTTCTTAGGCCCTAGAGCAATGCCCTTAACCCACCCAAAAAGCTCCAGGGGCACCAGATAAATGGCCTGACCCTGTACTCGGACCCCAAGCTTCACTCCCAACCATATGTGTGTCTGTGTCTCGGCGGAGAGCGGGATGGGATATGAGAAAAGCATGTGCCGATACTCCTGCGCCTGTACGTTTGCAAAAGACGAGTAAAGCATCGTTACGTTTTTAATTCACCCGGGCCGGGGCAAACGTACCGGCCATGCTGTTGTTCATGGGGGGCAGGTTGGGGGAGCGGGCCGGGGGCGAGTCGTCGTCAGAGCTGGCCACCGTCTTGATGGCGTCGTGGTAGAGTGGCGTGGAGCTGGGCATGGCGAACTTGGACATGCGTGACATCATGATGGAGAGCGGGTTCTGTGACAGCGTGGGCTCCGGGGGCATGGCGTAGGGGCTGCCCGACGGAAGACTGCCTGGCGGAAGACTGCCCGGGAGGCCCATGGAGCTGGGGGGCCCCGACGAGTTGCTGGAGGGGGGTGCCGAGGGGGGGCCGTTTCCTCCTGGAATAAAGACGTTGCCCATATAAAGTGTTCACATTTCTTTACAAAAGCAGCCCTGTTTTTTAAACTGGATCCTCATATCAATTTGGTCGTCTTAGTAGAGTTTATGTACATATATGTAACACATGTATATATATACACCCACACATACATACATTAAATTTAGCTTTTTGTCATTTTTAATTGCATAGAATAGTGTGCTTGTATAGTAGCATTTCACCGTGTATCCTATGTACGCGTGACTAATAAAACCCTTGATTTGACTAATATTGATTAATAATCAATACGTCAAGAACAATCACAATTTAATAAAGAGCAGTGCAGAGTACTGATACCTGTACCATAAAGTGACTGTCATTACAAACAAAAGATAAAATTCATACAATATTAAACTTTTAAATTTGAAGTCTAATTAATTAGAGGTTGCACCACTGGGTGGAGCCATTTCTCAGAAACTGGAAACTTTGGCATAGCGTTAATGCTGCACGTATTAATCAGCAGCTGTTTCACTAAGGGATTAAACGCCTGAGCAAATTGATGAATAAGTAGTAAAGAAAGGAGGGCGGGGAGGGGGGAAAAACGACATAAAACAGCAGTAAGACAGTCATTTATTTATACTGGAACCCACCAGGACCTGCATCTTCGATGAAAATGCCAGGCATCACATCACCGGTGATGTCATTGCCAGCCAATTACAGGCCTGCTCCAGAGAGCTGGACGGGGGGCATTGCAGCTGGCATTTCATTTTCATTGCGAGATGCTCTCTAAATCTCTAAAGCTCTTCTTTTGGGAAAAGAATGTATGTGTATTTGATAAAAAAAATCACTAATAAGTAGCAAGGTGATTCAGTGGGTTGTACTGTAGCCTTATGCCTCCAGGGTCGGGGGTCTGATTCCCACCGCTGGTTGTAGGCGTGTGTCCTCCGCATTTGTGAGGGTTTCAAGCAAACTGGTGGCTCTAAATTGCACGCTCACACATGTGGACCGGGATCCCATTAAAGAAAATCCGCTTCCGTATGCCCAGTTTCCTGGGATAGGTTCCAGACTCACCATGACCCAGTACTGAATAAGTGGTATGGAAGATGGATGGATAGTAATAATTCTGCATCATTAGGAAATAACACTACCCCATACAGAGCAAAGGAGATTACATCACTGTAGCGTTTTAAGAATGACCCGATCGCAGAGCATCGCTACAGTGACCGTAAGAGGGTCTCACCTGGCTCCACGCCGCCCATCATGTTTGGCGAGGTCATGCTGAGGGGCGGCTTGTTGCTCTGGGGAATCCCCGGACTCTGCATGGGGGGCTTTGGGGACGAGGTCCATCCGGGCGAAGGCGCGGGAAGCGAGGGTGACTTCAGGTGGACGGGGGAGGCCCCCGCCGAGCCCATCATGGGCGGGGACTTGATGGAGGCGGCGGCGGCGGCGGCGGCGGCCGCCGAGGGCGCAGAGAGCATGCCGGCGAGCTGGGAGGGCGTCTGTGGCGACTTGAGGTTACCCGACGGCGAGCCCAGCATGGGGGACTGCACCTGGCGCAACGTGGGGGATTTCAGGGGGTTGACGCTGGGCGAGTTCACAGGGCCCGCCTGAACGTTCAGGTCAGACGGCTTGCGTCCCAGGTTCCTCTGGTTCGGCGACGGGCCCGTGCCAAGGCCGGCCGAGTTCGGAGGCTGGGCAGGGGGCATGTGGCCCAGACGGCCATTGCCGCCCGGGTTAGTTCTTTGCTCGGGCCCGAAGGGCTGCTCACCGCGGGGGCCCCTCATATTGCCGGGGCCCTGGGCCATGCCAGGGAAATGCCGCCCAGGCCCCATGTTAAAGTCACCCGGCTGGGGCTGGTCGGGGAAAGGCGGGCCCTGCAGCATCTTCTGCTGCGGCCCCATGTTCTCAGATGGGGGGCCACCGCCACCCTGCCTCATCTTCATTATTTCCTCGGGGCTCATGTTCATGGGCGGCTCTCGCATCTTCGAGGGCATCATCTGGGGGTTGGGGCCCACGTTGACGTTGAGATGCATGTCCTTCAGGTTCATGTTCATGTTGCTGGGCCCCATACCAAACTCGCCCATGTCCCTCCCCAGCCCCTTGAACTCCATTCTGGAGGACGGGCTCATGGGACCTTCCCCCGGCATCCTAGGGAACATGGCACCGCCTCCGTTGTTGTTGCCAGGATCCATGGGTCTTTGGTTCCCCATCATCCTATTGATGTCCATCACCATCCCCGGAGGCAGACCCATCTGCTGCTTGTCGCCCATCCCTTGCTGGAACATTGCCTCCTGCACTGACTGGGGGTTCGGGAACCTCTCACCTCGGCCGCCCGGACCCCCAAACACACCCTGTCCTGGAAGGAAACCCCTACCGTCACCCATCTTGGACATGTCGTCTGGCCAGTTCATGCCAGGCCGGGGCATAGGACTGGGACCGCCATCCATGTCAGGATTCATCATTCCCGGGAAGCCTGGCATCCTCTGCATGTGGTGAGGGGGTCCCATGCCCCGAGGGCCCATGTTCATCTGGTCGGGGAAGGGCTCTGGCCCGCCCGGCCCCCATACCTCCCCAGGGTTCATCTGGTAGGGAGGCGGCGGGCCCCGAATCATGCCCCGTGTGCCGTGCTGGTGCAGCATCATGTCAGACATGGGCCGGTGCTGCATCTGCTCCTGCTTCCGCTTCTTCTCCTCGTAGAACTCCTGCTGGAGCTTCAGCCAAGCCATCTGCTCGGGGGTCATGTGGTCGCCATGCTCCGGCCCCGGATGAGAATTCATCGGAGGTCCGGGCGGCGGGGGGCCCAGTTCGTCCGGGGAAAAGGGCATGTCTCTGTGACTAGGCGGCCCAAAGTTTGAACCCTCCGGCCGAGAAACTGGCCCGGGCTTCCCCAGGTTCTGGGACTGTGCCATCATGGCCTGCAGTGGGCCTGGTTCTGGTTTTTTGGGCATGCCCTCCATCATGCCGGCGTTGGGAGGGGGTGCACCAGGGTTGCCCTGCCCCATGGCAGTCATGTCCTTGTCATCGGGGAAGAGCATGCGCTGGATGTCACGCAGAGTCTGCAGCGAGCGCTCCCGGTGCTCCAGCTGTTCCTGGGAGAGCCCTTCGGGGTTGTCCCCCATGCTGGACATGATCTCGTTGGCCAGCTGCTGGTGGTGCTGGGCTGTCAGCTTCGGGTCGATCCCCTTGGGCGGCTCCAGCGACGGGAAAGTGGGCTGGGGGCCAGGGGTGCAGGAGGGCTGGCTGCTGGGCGTGCCGTCCTGGGGAGTGGCGTTGTGTGGGCTGCTGCTCGGAAGGCTCTTGGTGTCCATCGGCCCCGACAGGGCACCGTCCTGGGCGAGGCCTCCAGGCTTGGCCCCTGGCGGCTGCTGCTGGGACTGGACAGGCTGATTCGGCTGCTGCTGGCTGGGCTGCGGCACTTTGGCGGCCAGCTGGTGGTTCTGCTCTGAGGGATGAGCTGACTGGGGGGTCGCCACCCCTTGCTGCATGGGCTTCGGCTCGTTCCGAAGAGGCCCCATCTGATTGTTCTGGGTACAGGGAGAAAGATCTCATCAGAGCAAAGGCAACACAACTCAATGTCGGCAGTGGCTGGAACACAATAATCCCTCTGCAGTTAGATACCACTGTTGACCTCTAGGTCCACTTATCTTGCTCGATAAATAATTGACAAACAAAATGAAAACAACCTAAAAAATAAAAAAATAAACCCAGACACACAAGCTGCCTGATCTAAAGCACATAATAGATAATGCCTAGCCCAGGGGCTACGCCAACGTCCGACACCTGGAGAAGTCTGACACCAAGTTTATTAATCGTTCTTGTTAATCTGGAGGCTCCATTAAGAGAAACTGCATCCAGGGAGTGCTTGGTTTCAAGCATCTACTTAGTGCCTCACAATAAAAAGCCATTACACCGAACTACCGACGGGCTGCACTCCCTGAGCGCTATCAGGCTGGGAAGGCCAGCGCTTCTGGGCTCCTTACCACTGGAAGGTGGGGCTTGTCGCCCTTAGTATTGGAGATGTTCTTAATGTGGTAGGTGATGATGGTGTCAGCATGACCAGTGATTACTGCATCGGCAGCCCTGCGGAGAGAGGTCCAGACAGATGCACCAGTGAGGGGGGGCCGGGGGAACTGGGGGGGGGGGCAGGGGGGGGCAAGGGGGGGCCCAGAGGAAGCGGG
>JAODKL010000036.1:11055875-11073195 GCA_026780765.1 Petrocephalus schoutedeni | reverse complement strand
CCTCCTCCCCCCCCCCCCCCAATCTTCCTCAGCCTGGTCTGTAGTCTTCTTCAAGGAGCACACACTCGCGTCACGAAGATGGCCATCAAAGCCGGGAAGCTTTCAGACACGTTCGGCGACTTATGGAATTATCACCCCCCCCCCCTACACCCAGAGTTCAGCTGCATTTTAAGTGACTAATTTTGCATCACCTGACTGTGCAAGTATACCTCAAGCAGAGGCTAAGCAGAACAACTCAAACCGGGGTAAAGGGTTACAGGCTGCCTCCGTAACATTTATGGTCAGCTCGGGATGGGGGAGGCACTTCAAACTATCCCATGTTTTTCCCGCCATCACTGACAACCTAACAGATGCATTGTGACACCACAACCCATTCACTGCAGTTAAAGACACTGCTGAAGAAACCCGCCCCAAGCAGTCATTCACAGCTTTAGTGAAGTTTTATTTCATGGCTTGATTAAAAGTTTTATTGCCCCCTCCCCCAAGAAACCAAACACCCTTGAACTTGAGCCCAGGAAGTCCTAACAAAAGCTGAAATGCTACTTCCTGTTTTTGTGCAAATCGCAGCCATGGAACTTGACCGGGAAAATTAGACCCTGAGCAGAAACGGTGACACTGTCCACCTCTGCTTTTACTTTAATGACGCCTTGAAAGAGTTTTTAATCCATCCCTGAAGAAAAGAGCCTGCACAATGGATCGCTTATCTACTTAGATCAGCACAGGAAATGCAGGTCAAACATTTTTTTTAAAACCTAACCTGAGGCAGTCAGTAACAGAATTTCAGATGTTGCGAGTTTATGACTTACTCTTAGAAGAATGACAGAAATAAGCTGATATTATCAGTAGGGGAAGTTTCAGTACTTAGGGCAAGTATGTCAAAGCTGGTTTCACCTACATCGCAAGTCAATCCTCTTAGTCGAGTTGGACAAAATCACTCCAAAAATGGCGGATGGGACACTTTCCTGGTTTTGATTCCCTCCAACCTGCTCAGTGGTGTACATCTTATTGCATACAAGGGCTGCACAATTCTGGGTAAAATTAATAATAATGATATCAAGACTGAACAAACAATATGGTCATTACACTGATATGACGTCAACTTCACAGAAAGGGCACAATTTCCAGCTGCAAGAAATGCTAATCATGAAACATTAAACCTTGTTCTGCTCTTAATTATATTACCTTCAAAATGTTTTTGCTACAAATCCGTTGTGTTCCCCTAAGGAGCTGCAACTCTTGCAAAACACTGCTCACACACTACATGCCTATGCGGTCATCGTCAAACATGATAAAGTAATTCCACTTGTGAGCCTTCTTTTGGTAAAAGCATAACTTTATTGTTCAAATTGGGGTTGGAAAAATGCGTTTCCTCCTCCTCACTGCCACCGGAAAGGTTTTTGTATCTGAACCATTTTGCTCGTGTTTTTGAGGCTTTTACTTTCACCTTGTCGCACACATTAGATTTGTTTTCTCTCCCTTGCTCAGTTCAATTCAATTAATTTCATTTTTATATAGCACATTTCACAACAGTGTCGCCCCAAGGCGCTTTACATGGGTGTGTGGAGATACAGCACCATTAAGAGAGAATAATGCAAGACGGCGAAAAGGAAAGAAAGTTCCGGTACACATCTCATCTCAGGGTGAAATGCAGTCATGTCATTTGTCAATAAAGCTTCTGGAAAAAAGGAACCACTTGGTTTGATGCAACTGATCTCCTTGCTAATGCAAAAACAGCAAAATCATCAAGTAAGAAAGATCACATAGGGGTATGAGTTGAGATCAAGGTTCAAAAACAAGCATGCAGTCTTCGTACAAGCATCCCATCCTGACGTTACCCAACCAGAGAGCTGCTCACTGGTAGGTCTGGTATGGCCACCAAAACCCCGAGATGCCTGAATTATCAGAACGAAAACCAAACTTCCCTTTTCAAATTGACTGTACCGCCAAATGTCTGCAATCTTCAACAACAGAACACTTACAGAAAAGTCCCTTCTTAAAATGGAACGTGCACGTGGTGCTCTCTGACATACATTCATTAAACACTTTCAAGATCTTCCCCAATTCATGAGAAAGTAAAAAGGATGCAGGACCAAGACAGTCAAGAGTACAAACCAACCCATGTGGACGGGGGGGGAACAGAAGTGTCACTTATCAAGATGTCAGATGCCCGCAGCACCAGACAAACGTCATAGAAAAGACAGGAGGTCCTCGTCGGTCTCGCACAATAGATACGGCCGGATTGGAGTTGGCGGGGACCAGCACAGGGATGGAGGCCAACACGACAGCATGCACCGCGGGATATTCCTCCGGGATGAAAGCACACAGCGGCTCCGCTACGCCACGATGGGAGAAGCGCTCAGGGACATCTAGGCCCGGGCTGAACGAGCGAGCGTGACGACGAGCAGCCTTCACTCCCCTACCCAAATCGGAATGGACGGGGGCACTGGAGCCATCACTCCTCCTGCTGGAACTCCCCCCTCTGCACTTCTCCAGCTCCCTTCTTAACCTGTGGCCTCTCACTGGCATCGCTTGAACCGTTTTCTCTGTGGTTCAACCCCACCAAAACGTTTTTCGAGGTCGCTGTAGGGTCAACGGTTGCTTAAGGTTCTTCGCCGCCTTGAAGTTCGGCGGCAGCGAGTCGCTCAGCGAGTTAGGGTACTGTGCCCCGTCATCGGAAGGTCAACAGTTCAAATCCCAGGGTTGGTGGTGATGTTACTGCTGGGCCCTTGAGCAATTGTAAACCCCAAGTTGCAAAGGCACCGCCTGACCCTGCAGTCTCTTAAAAGAGTGCGTCACTTCAGATAAAAAGCATCTGCTAAATACAATGTGAAAAATGTCTAGTTTTGAAACCTCTTTAAAATGACAAATAACACTCCAATGTTGGCAAGTGCAAATACCGGCTTTTTATTAGATTCCAGGTCTCAATTTTTAACATGTGAATTTGATTAAACAGACTGGGCAGCAGACAGTGACAATGGCTTGATATGTTTTAGTAAATAATTCAAAGAGAAGCCAAGAGCGACATGGTCCTTAAAAGGATTAACAACATGCTGCATCTAAGGAGCATTCAAATATGCTCTCAGATACACTTCAGACCAAACAGACATTTATACAGGAGGTACAAGGTATGATGTAAGGGCTTCAAAATACTGTCCAGATGTGCATGAATGGAACAGATGTTTTCCTTCCATATAGAAACTTGCCTCTCTGGACTACTCTTAGACAATTTAAGTGACTTAATTAAAAATAAAATATTTTGGATATTGCATTATAATTACTTATAATGGAGCAGGAACTAACCACAGGAACAACAAGAATCCTTGCAAGAAGGACTAGAAAGAGTTGGGACCATTTCAAGTTACATGCGATGAATAATGTCTGCACATACGGAAAAACAGACCTGGCCTACCAAAACAGATTCTAATAAAAGCACGTGATGAAAGGGAGGCCGCCGTTAACTGGCTAGCAGCATCCGCTAGCCGGGGACCTAAAGATACCGCCAGAGCGGCTGAGCTTCAGCTCCCTGACGCAGTCTGCAAAAGCATTCATCTCTCACACCATTCAAACTTCAGGAGGCGACCGTTTGATAGAGTCTCCCCGAAATGCCTCCGGAGGCATGTTCATCCACGATTAGACTTATTGCAGCATCAATGGGAATTTCTCTTATTAAATGGTCCAATCCCAACTGTCAGGCTACTTGATATGAGCTGCTCAGAGATTTGCACACCTGTCTCTTTCGTAAGCTTGGGCAGCCAAAGCACATTGCCTTGTCAAAACGCAACAGCTAGTCCATTGTTCAAGAAATTTATTTTTAATTCTGGATACTCATAATACTTAAAAAAAAAAGCTAATAATTACAAAAATGAATAAAGCTGTACAACTTTAACTATGACATGATTTACTAAAGATCCCCATCCTCTGGGCCCAAACAGGCTTGCTCATTAGTTCAGGTATCCCCTGAGCTCGATGTTACACAGAAGTGTTGGGGGCTCTGACATCTCTCTCTCTCTCTGGAAAATGTTCCTGTTTGTTCCTTTTTTTTAAACTACTAAAAGTTACACATTCAGTAAGATCTTTCAATCCAATTATTCAAATATGCATCTGGGTATTCAACAGAATACTTAATTACCAAATGAAAATCGACAGTTCCAGCAGTGCCCAGACATTTCAATCAGCCACATCGACCCGACGAAAAGGATCATGATGAATTCAGCATGTTTTTAAATCATTAAACCTTATTCACGCATTACAAACTGGAATCCCTTTAACAGACTAAAACTCTCTTTATTCATATATTACTTAAAGTTAGATTTTACATGGCTTATTCTGTACCACCTCGACAACAGAAGGAAAACTACAGTACTGCAGTGAACGTTTGGGAGTCCAACCACTTTTTTGAATCCAAACATTGCACTATAAGCTACATATTTACATATTATATAGCTTGTGTTATAGATGGCTTCATAAATAAATTTAAAAAAAAAAAGAAAAACTAACAGTAGTCTGTCTGTTGTACCCCAAAACAAACAGACCCTTGCATGTGTTCAAAAAAAATCTTAAAAAAAAAACATTTTGGGGGGAAAAAAACTAGCTTTATAGATTCGAACTATTGCTTTCATATTCACCGAACCATTAACAAGTAATGCTATTTGACAGATGTAATGCAGGCCCGACAAATGAAAGGTAGACTCGTTCCTCTTTGAAATAATCGCGCCGATAGCGGAAGCGAGGCTTTTGTCTTCCATAAAAGCGAGCATTGCTAGATCCGGCTCCTACCACCTCGTATTAGAAATATCACGCAACGAGCGAAATCCCCAGAGCGTCTGCATAACAGGCCTTGTGAAAATCCAGAAGGCAGTTATCAATGGCGGCGTCACAGCCAAATACACAGGCATCACAAGCGGGAGAGGATGGGAGCTGTCAGGTGTGTGAATGACTCCATTTCATGTTCATCTTCTCATTGGACTCCTTGTGGCAGGTTGACGCGGTGCCCCGAGGGGGGTAAAAACGGGATGGGGGGGGGGCGTTTGAAGTTCAGGATGAGGGACTGTGCTTCACTTGAGGAAAATTGGGATGGCAAAGGGGATGAAGGGTTTGTATCATCATCCCACTGGTCTCTTGACTTTGACAGGGCCTGTAACAATCAAGGCGGAAGGAACGTGTCCCCAGCGCGACACTTCCATTTAAATTGAAAAATGACCATTTCTTCTTTCAACGATCCCATCCTGGGACCAGCACGCCCTTCCTAGAAGCCAGCCTGCTAGCATCCGCCTGACAAAGCGCTACCAGTTCGGTGCGACGCATCGAAAACTGTGTTGATGTCGTCTACGTTTGTCTCTGCGATGACCCCAGCACATGCCTGCAGATGCCAATGTTTCTAACAGGTTTTAATACTTGTACACACATTTCCTCCAGACCAGGTGACAGTGTAAGGCAGAACAAGTCACTGTCTGGGATAAGCATGAACATAACATGAAAGATGCCAAACTGCCATTGGTTCCACCTCTCAGATGTGTTCCAGTTTAACTTGTGGCACCTTGTTTATGAAACATTGCAGTCCTGTTCCTATACAGTGAATATCTCCTCTTGCGCAAGTTGCCTAATGCCTCCAGGTTTGATGGTATGAATGTTGTCGTTCGGTGTGGAATTTCCATTTTCTCCCTGTGTTGTTTGAGTTCCGACCCATGGTGCAAAGTCATGCATGTGTTCTCTACATTTTAATGCAAGTGTCATGCAATGGACTGGCATCCTTTCTAGAATGAACCCCAAATCTCATGCCCTAGGCTGCCTGGGATAGAAGCAGAAAAGAAAATATGCAAAACAAAGATTAATGTTTTAATACCCATTTCAGTAAGGTAAATCACTCTAGCCTATAATATTAGGGGAGAGCCTCTCTAGGGTTTTCTAGAATAGCATGGTGCTTCCCATTATCAATTACCAATAGCTGTTATGTTTACAGTTCTGGTGGCGTCCGGTGGTTGTTTGATGGGGGGTGTACACCACTAGTGGCACCCTAGAGGACTCAGGGCCCTGGCGGGGAGGTCACTATGGCAACGGCAGAATCCGCTGGGTTTCTTTATGCAAAAGAGCCCGGTGTCTAACCAGGTCGCAGAACCCCCGCGTTTAACGCTCTCCTAACACACAAACATTTAAAACATTGTGCACCCCCCCCCCCCTCGCCGTTGCTTGACACGCACTGAGATCTGAAATCACAGAGCACATTTTCAAATCTGTGCCCAGAAGCAACAATTAGCCCACCCCGGCAGACAGGAAAGCACCTGGTGTCTTTGCATGGCTGCTCAACCTCAAACGCTCCCGAAGCAAAAACTGGAACTCAGACTGGAAAAGGAGCCGTCCCCCGCGCGGGGACGAGATTGAAACACCAGGGCACTTAAAATTCTGACAGACGGACAGCGCCTTAAAAAAAAACCTGAGCGGTTGACGGTCTGGCAGATTGTCGGGGGCTTCCTGGCACGGCGGCACACGGATGGAGCCCAGTCTGAGCACAGAGCTGGGTGAAGAAGCCCTGGCATGGGTATGGCACCCTGTAACAAGCTGAATCACCCGTTTGAGGTGAAAAGACTAAAGCACACACACATGTAGCACAGTAGCTTGAAGTCAGTGTTCTCCCAGGTAGCTAACAGGTACTAACAAACCTGTGAGCGACTAGTAAGGTATAAACATGCTCTGGGGTAACCAGTGGGACTGCGGGTAGCCAATAATCGAATTACATGAGCAGACACATACAGACCACTTTGCTTCTCATTCCCTGCAACTGGCACCTTGTTTATATACATTTATACACATTTATGCCAAAACAGTACGAGAGAGGAGAGCGAGACTTCTGGGACAGTGCAGCATGCGATAAACGTTTCCATCTAAATGCCACATGTGGTTCCATAAGCACTCTGTAAAGTTCTGGAACCATCCTCCTGTTTCACACTGGTAAGACCAGCACACAAACCCTTCGAACAACTGTAGTTACATAAACATGCAAACGGTGCCTTCACAGCAAAACACCACAAAACTAAATTTTAACACAGATCTGGTCAGGTTTAAAACACATGCACTGCAGGCGAGTACCAGTAATTACTACTGATGGTACCAAAAGTGGATCGGAGCTGAATTTTGGGTTTAATCTCCTTCAGTGGTTTAACAGCTGATATGAAAGGCCAGGTCATTAAAATCGTGTGTTCTGCCGCACTGCGCCTTGACCCCTGAAACGAACGTTCAGTGACAGGTAGCCCATAAACACCTTCAGCTCTCAAGGGACCACACTGCCTGGGATGTTTTCTCCGTGTCACTAGAACCTGGGCTTCACACATTATTAGCCCGGAAGCCAAAGTGTTTTTCGGATTGCAAATTCAAAACTTCTCACAGAGCATTCCCAAGAAAAATACTCCACGGCCAGAAAAAGAGAAAGCATTGCATTACAGTGTTATTTCACCCATTACGGAATTGAAATATAAGCCGAGGTTCCCGCATCTTGCACAACAACTCGTGACCTACTTAACTATCGACTCTGACTAGGTCAACACAAATAACATCACCATAGAGGTGCCCATTATTACAGAAGGTCAGTATACATGTCCAATCTGGACCAATCAAGCACATTCAAATTTAAGAGTCTCCAATTTCATTGCACTGCCTTAAATGAGTAACTATGCCTT
Organism: Petrocephalus schoutedeni; assembly: GCA_026780765.1. Classification (NCBI taxonomy): domain Eukaryota; kingdom Metazoa; phylum Chordata; class Actinopteri; order Osteoglossiformes; family Mormyridae; genus Petrocephalus; species Petrocephalus schoutedeni. Next base: position 11,065,525 of record JAODKL010000036.1, on the reverse strand, counting down.
AAATTCTGACGAAGGCAAACTTATGAGAAAAGCAGAGAAATCTATTGGGTGCACAAATGTGACTGAGGACATGGATGGAATTGATCTCTCATAAATATCAAAATATTCAGATATTAACATTGAATAAAACTGGTTATTTTCCATTCTTGACACCAGCATATATACAAACTCCACATAAAATACAAGATATTTTGTCGAGTGCCAGTTTAAAATCTCACGCTACAGGGGGTAGATGAATAAGAAGAGGGGCACTTAATACTCTAAAACGGCTTCATTTTAAAACCACAAGTTATAGACAGATGGGATTCCCCCACAAGACAAAAAGCTAAGCCTTTAGCGTTAGCCTGGATGTTGTAGACTGGAACATAGAGCCCCGGCTGAAGGAGTCCCAGCAACCAGGCAGGGAAATCAGGTTTGCTGAAAAGGCAGCCCTGGGTCTCAGAGACCAGAACAGATTGCAAGGCATCTTTCAATTACAACTGGAGTCATTGAGATTCATTTTCACAAACAAATGGGGGGTGGTTGCTAGTATAAATGGGAATCCATAACTGATTGAATTACAGTAGAGAGGTTATTCCAAATAGCACTAACCACACTTCGTGATATGAAACATGCAATTAGGGGAGGCACCACCTCCCACCCAGACGAAGTTGTCCACTTAAACCCTTCCAGCATGAACCAAAACAACTTTTCAATCCCCAATTCCTTCAAAAAAAAAAAAAAAAAGGTTTCCGATTATGCGGCTAGCTTTGATAATTTCAGAATTTTTGGTCATCTGGGGAATTCACGTCTTTGTGCTGATTAACAGTAGCTGGCCACCAGCCAAAACAACCCACATTCCAGTAAAAAAAAAGAAATTGTAAAACAAACTCATCTGGCCCCCGTTTTCCGAGCGATGCTAAAAGTTCCTTAGAAACAAGTGTGCACACGCATCACACAGCTGAGCACTGTCTGGACCCCCCCCCCCCAGAGTTTTAACCCTAAAACAGCCTGTCCCACTTTAACCTGACTGCTAACCCAAATCCCGTCATCCCTCAAAACAACTGTCAATAGGGATTACCCACAAATACAGAAAATGACAGCAAGGCTTTATTCTTATATACCTAGTGACAACCAGTTTAATGCTCAGTCCTGTGTCAGATTAATAATTCGCATATTACAGTCTTGCCTAATCTTAATGTAAAACGGCCAAGAAATGTACACATCTCCGGCTAAAGCCAGGAAGCAGGGGTTTGCAAAACTGGATCAAAATACCTAACCACCAACCACCCCCCAATCAAATAAGTTCTCTTTATGAAGTTAATCCTTGATAAACAAAACCAAATATATTCTTGCCCATTGTATATACCTTGCACTACAAAAGAATTCCGACTTTCTGACGATGGAACATTTCAAGGCCAAGGCTTTACCTTAAGATGCCAGAAATCCCCATTTTTAAATGTGACATCATATGTGACTATGACATCATAATGGATTTGCACATCACTGTGGATCTTTTCCCCCTTCATGCGAACATTTCAGGATTTCATAGCATCACACAACGATATTTCCAAGCTGCCGCAAAAAGCGAATCCACAACAAAATTTCTCCTCATTACAGAAGACCAAATTATAGCCACAACTAAACTACCCCCCTAGGAGAATCATTAACACCTCTTTCGCACACTTCACGGACACCTTTAAAACACACAGTGCGCGTTTACCAAAACATATCCGATGACAATTTGCAGAACGAAAAATAACTTAAAATGCAGTGAAACATACAATATACTTTAAGCTTTTAACTTTGACAAGATATCCTAAAGAAGCACACGGCATTATAGTGATTGTAGCTTTGTAGCAGTCATTTGAGGAAACTTAAAACTCTAAAGGGGGAAGAAAAAAAACATTCAACAGCACAGCAGCTACAAGTATATTCTGACGACATCTGTGGCCTAACAAAAGGATTCAAACACCAAGATGCAGCAGCGATCTGTTCCTCGCCCCGCCTAGCAGGTCAGGACTTGTCCTAACCATAAAGCAACTGCTTCAGAAAGACTACAACCAGAAACCTTTAAAAATTAACACAGGGCCGGGAGAAAAAAAATACATATAATCAAATATATCAATTTTATCCAAGGTGTTTGAACAAATTACACTCGCTTCAGGACTTCAAAGCAATTTTAATCCGCAGGGATGCCTAGGGCAACCTTTAAAAAGAGACAAACAGTTCTGAGATCAGGAGAGAGTCGACGCAGACACAGACGGGAATTCTGTTGCCATCAGTTCAGAGTAATGTGGTGGTGAAGCCACCAGCTTTCAAGCTGGCAAACTGGGTTAGCACCAAGCCCACACACCAACCCCAATTAAATAAAAACAGCAAGCGTAACAAGCCCAGCACGTCCTTTCACGTCCTTACGCTTCTGTGTGGAAGCGAAGAATGCACACACTTCACCGGAACTGGGAAAGTGTCGTCATTTGTGGGTATTGAATATGAAATCTGTTAATCACCCACAGGACAACAAACAACATGGTGATCAACATAAAAATCAGTAGCTGTCGCAAATCCTTTTCCAAAACGCGTTTATTTTTTCCTGATGAACGACCTGGACTCTAGAGGACGAAGGACGCTACTTTAAGCTACCAAAAGTTACAACAAGGTTTTTGTTATATCGAAATTTAACGTTAAAAGTTAGCCAAGACAGCTCAAATCTCTGATTTTCACTCTCTTTCAATGGCTGAAAGAACAGACCTCTCAGGATGTGATCCCACAACCTTTTGTTCTACACCACCAGCTCCCGCAGACCAGTACCGGGCTGCTCTCAAGCAGACGTGCTATCCCACCCTATTGAAAGTTGCTAACCGTGGCAGCAGTCCTATCGAGCAAATCTCAGAATTCTGGCTAACACAAAGAAACTAAGCAATTTGTATGTTCGTGTGCCTGGACGGTTACCTCGTAGGGCCCCCAGGTCTCATAGACCTGTACTGCTCCTCATGGAGAGAACCTGCCCACGAGGCCCGTGGGTTTTGACCTCTGACCCCGTCCTCTGCAGACAAAAATGGGATCCTGCGTGTCCCGGGCTGATCCTTGGGCTCCTGTAGCGGCTGAAGCCCCGAAAGTTGTGACTCTTCCCCAAGATCAGTTCACGCCGTCCATTCACAAACCTGGAGAGATCAAAAAGTAAAAATAAAAACCTGGGCGTTAGATACGAAAAAACAACCCATCATGATCACCACTGACGTTAGCCGAACACCTCAAAAAGCCACAACGAGACACCGCGTATTTCAGAATGAATGACCGCGCTGAACTCTCCCAAGCCCCGCGCGACTTACAGTTCATCTTCCATAAAGAGTCAGTATAGTCTCCAAATGCCAGAAGATTGTTAATCCTTCGCTAAATTCGTTCCTGAACCCACTGCCAATTTCCAGAAAGGAGGGCTGCCAGTGAGGGCATATTTGGTAGCAGTTTAAAGTTTGCATAACACACTACATTCCAACACCCTGGGAACAAACAGTGGTCAACGTGAAGGCATCGACGATCAACAGGTTAGGCAACACGGTACACAGAAACCGGGACAACAATGAAGGCATTCCAGCAAGTCATGATAACTCTACAGTTTCAAAACTCACACTGCAAATCCCAGAACCCTTGATTTCCAGAGTTATTTCTAAATTGTGACATCTCATCCCAACACATTCCGAAGTTCCAGGGTTACATCTCTCCTGTGCAAAATCCCGGGCATATCATCATGCCGTGTACCTGCAAACAGCAGCCCATGTTCCGTGCTTTTTACACCTGAGAGAGCCAAAGCCTTGCCTAGCAGACTTTAACCTTTTTTACTAAATGTGAAATCCAGCTCTTATTTGTACACAGTTGATAAGAATCCACAGCAACAAGCCAGGTAACTGATATAACTGCATCAGTGATGCGCCTAAGGTGTCTAATGCGGGCATCCCTCCATCGTGCCATTGCAACCCCTTTCTGAAACGCTCTTAAATGATCCGTGCAAACATGTCTAGGACACTGAAGCCATATTTTTCCATATGCATCAAGACAAAATAGCAAGAGAGAGACCAGTTTCATTTCATAACCCAAGCAGGAACTTTTGGTCTCATCAGAACAGATCAGAAGAGAAAAATCGTGATTTCTTTTCAGGGAAGTGGAGTTTTAAGATTTTTTTCTTTTAAAACAGAATCTTATGCCAGGGCTGACAGACGTCTAATTGCAGCCCACGCTGCTACACACAAAATGGCTCACACACCTCGGCCGTTTAGCGCTTAACTCGATGCAGAGCCAAAGAAACAGGTATTCGACGTGCACAACCTACGAGTTCGCTTCCGTTTGATCAAGTTGCATATTGAAAATCTCACTTTCATATAGCCGATTTAAATATAATTTGGAGGATGCAAGATATAAAGGAAGACTATTCCTTTTGGACGGGGGGTGTCCTGGAAACATAAATGGTCACAAGACCCAGAGCGGCTGTTCATTTTACATAAGAACCGCTATTAATTCCTGCAACAACAAAAATCGCTCCCTTTCCACAGGACTGGAAAACATGGGATCCGATGCCACCCATTTCGTTGCACGCCCCGGCTGCCATTGTAATATTGCAAGTGTACTTCAGCAGTGTGGAGTGCGGAACAAATAAAAAAATAAGATACCGTGGGGGGGAAAAAGGTTTAAAAAAAGTTCGTGAAACCTACAACGTCAACATCACCGCCTCCCCCCCTTGAAAAGGGTTTCAGTTTCAGCTGCAATCAGTGCGATGCATTGATTTCACCCACGTGTACAAACATTGCTCAATATTCACTGAAAGGTACGGGGGGGGGAGAAACAACTGCCCAAGCTTCAATCTTAATTGTGATCAACGTCTCCCCCTTCAAAGAAAACATACAAATAAATACAAGCAGCGCCCTGGAAGCCAAAGTTAACACCGCTTTCCCGTATGTTTCCCCCGGAGTACAAATACGGGGGGGGCGACCTCTCAGCCCGATCGCTTTATTTTAAGGTGGATCGCTTTCCGAAAACTGCAAAGCGACGAGCCCTCGAAAGTGAATGGGGAAATAGAAAAAATAAATAAAAGACCGATCGGACAGAAACGGGGACGTTTTTGAAGCCTCGCCGTCTAATTGATGGGAATAAATGGCTGACTTCCCAAGCGAGCAAGGCCAAGCGTGTTTACTGCCGGGCGGCAGGCGTGAGGAAAATCACAAAGTGGGTGCGCTCATGGGGAAGCGATCGCCGAGCCCAACTTACCCATTCAATGCCTCTAATAAACACACACAAAGCTCCGCTTCCCCCCGAGATCCTCCATTCCGCGGCGGTTCCTCACGCAAATCTCATCCTCTCTCCCCCCCCCCTTTTTTCGGAAACTTATTCCACAAAAGCGAAAGCTTTCGAAAAAAAAAAGCTTACGATCTTCGACGAGAACAAATCATTTCTCTCCCTCTCCCCCAGAAGTAAGTTAGCTGGCGCAGACACTTCTTCATTTAACATCCACCATGAAATAATATCAAGTATTATTATATATGAATCTCGGCGCCTGACTTGGGGTTATGCTTGGGGGGGGGATGTATATAAGGTCTCTCCAAGGCGTTTCAATCTACTGCAACTTTTTTTTCTCTCTTCTTCTTCTCGGAGAAGTTGTTCCTGTTTCGCCAAAGCTTGGGGGGAGGGGAGATCTTCAGCAAAGCTCAGCCAGCGTAGACAAAGGTCCCTCAAAAGAGAAGGGGCACCAAAAGCGGTGCCGATCCGAGCAGGACGCCCCACTATTCCCCCCTTATTCGATTTCGGCGGAGGTTTAGTCGCACGGTTTCATATTTTTCTTCTGGCGTCTTTTTTTTTGGCGTGTGGACGTGACGGCGGCTGAAGGCGCCACAGAGATCACCCCCCCACACACTTTAAGCGTCAAAACGCACTTTCTCTCACAAGTCTGGTAAAAAAAAAAAAAAAACTCCACAGATTTGCGATTATCGTGCGTTTTCAATAAAGTCGTCCCCCGTTTTTTTTTTTTTTGTTATTTTCCTGCTCGACTGTAGCGACTTGAAGCTCGTCCAGGGCGATGTGTTTGTGCTACATTGATTTACCAAACGCGTCGCATTCTTTTGTCCGGGAAAAAATACAACTCAGTACTCTTTTCACGCCGGTAACAAAATTTTAAACAATGTAGCCGATGCAGCGCATCTTTATTCTCAGTAAATCCGGGAGCCCTTCTCGCCGATGCCATTTCCAGCGGCTTTGTTGCAGCACGTAAACATTATGAGGTAGCTAGCTATATTCCACAGGAATCTTCGTGCTCCTGTATTATTTTAAAATAATAGTAATAGTTTTCATTGAAAAAAAAAAGGAACGCTTAAGTGCATTTCATGCTTTCTGTCTCTACATTGGGCTTGCTGGAACTGCAGATACTTTACTGTTGGGAGAAAGGAGGGGGTGGCTGAAAAGGAATCGCGAGCGCCTGCACGGGGAGGGAGCCGTAACACTGCACGCCGGAGGTGAGCGCCACTATTACCTCTTTCATATACTTACATTAAAAATGCCTTTCTTCGGACACTAAACCGAGGCGAGAAGTCCCGCGATAATAATTCAGGCAGAAAGGAGCGCTTTTTTTGTAGGTAACTGCGCGAAACGAGCCGGATTCCCCCCTCCACCTTACGAATTCGGTGCAGTTTTGCTGGAGAATACCTACCACCTATGTGTCTTTCGTCCTCCCCCGCCCCGTCCCGCTAGTTGGTACAGTCCGAATTCTAAGTAGCAATTCTAGGTCAGGTCTGTGTGCCATTGAATATATTAAAGGCTGGAATCAATGCAAGAGAAAGCATACTGTAGCTAAGTCTAGCATGCTGACAAAGCCCGTGCTCTGTTTTAAAAATTAATACTTTAAATGATTTATAATGAATTACTTATGCCTACATTTCTAACTGGAGGAAAAATGTTCTTGGATAGTATGCAGATAATGAATTCAAAAATAAATTGGACATCAAATTCATATGTTCACCAAAGGTATAAAGGTTATTGCTTTAGAACCCAATGTATTGATCTGAAGGGTTCCCATTTGTAGGTGTTTTAGTAAAGTAAAGCCAGTAACCAGTGCCCCAGTTTGAGTTCCATGGCAATATAATTGTTATCCATATTTTGTAACCTATGAGTATAAAATGAGCAGTGAAGTTACAAAACGATGCAAAAAGAGAGTGCTGGAGATGAACTAGAAGGAGATGCCTGGTGTTGGTGCTGGAGGAAGCCTAGGCCTGCTGGTGTGCCAACTCCCACAGCTAGGAAGACAAGTTAAAAATGTTCCAGTTAAGGTTTTAATTAATTAAGCGGCTAAGTGAGTTGTGCTCCAGAGTGGAAGCCTCCTGTCCCAGTTGGAGCAGGATGGCCCAGCCCTGGTTTGAGAACCTTGAGAATTGCCCCAGGTCTTGGCAGTTTGTCCCATGTCCACTAATTACCCAAAGAACAAAGCAATGTCATGATTGGAGAGCTCCAAGCGACCCACAGGTATTGAAGTGTCATTTGCTGCAGAAGTTGTATGCAAAAAAAAATAAAAAATACAATTCTGGCTCTATATAGATAAAATATTTTGATTTATAAAGTGCTAATTTGCCAGCTGGTTCTTTTTTTCTGCATTTTTTCACACTCCGAAATGCCTGCTGACAAGGCTCCTCAGTGTTTCAGAGGTCAGATAGGGATTTCAGACACATGCAAGGAAGTTTACTTGTAAACCACACATTTAAAGTTGCTGTAGCATGCAGTCCACTCCTCACGGTCTGCACCGTCAGACCACCCCTCTCTGGATGCTGCGTTGGAACAGCAACATTCCCTACTTTGCAATAAGTAAATGAATAAACTAAGTTCAGGCAAGTTGCAGCCTGGGATCGGACGGAAATCTCACACTGACACAGAGACACATCCGTGTTCTTCATCAGGAGCCTATCAGCAGCTGCATTCTCCTTCATCTCATTTTCTTATTGGTTCACAGCATTTCCTCATCATCTCAGACACTACCTCGACCAACCATATTGACCATAATAGGGTCCTTTTCTACTTTAGAATATAATGAAAAAAACTTTATTGCCGTTGTACTCCAGCACAATGTGATTAAGGAAATATATTTGTTAATGTTGTAATGGTACTCGATAAGAAGTAAGAAAATAAGGAAGAAATAACACTGTTCCAGCAGAGCAAAGCATCAATGCGTGCTGCCATCTTTCTGCATCTTTCTGGCCACACGTTTCACTCTCGTTGTGTTTCATTTACGTGATATTGTTTTAGAAATGTCTTTATGAAATATCAAGGAGAGACACTCTGAGCAATCTTGTGTTAAGGTAACACACCTTTCTCTGACCTTGCAGGGGGCCCTCTGAATAGTATTCAGTGGGCATATTTCAGGCCCCAGTTAGACACATTTTTAGACACTCACAAGCACAATATCATTATCAAGAACCAAATAAGGTCACGTCGCCCTTCAAACACCACATACGTTAAGCACAGCAGAAAATTCTATCATGTCGGTAACAGAGGATTCCCTGCTTTTAAATCGCATGCTGTAGTACTTGTCTGAATGGCAATAGACAGGAATTAACAATTCATGTAAAGAAGAGGATGCTATTATGGCCTTATATGAGCTGCAGATTATTTCAGGTTGTTGTAACAACAAGTTGCGGGGAAATAAGCCAGCAAGCAGGCAGAAAAACAGGACACAGCTGATCACGTGTTCTTCGTAATATATGTCTTCATGAAATGTATAAAGAACAGCACATTGACAAGGAAAGGTATGGCCCTCATCGCTGTGGTGAGTATATATATCTTAGTGTGTACAATTCTGTAGTCTTGGGTATTTCATCAGTGGAAAGATTTGGTTAGCAGGCATCAGAAAATTGGTTTGTTTGATTCCTTAACCTGTTACCATCTGAATTATGTATCACTCGCGATTATGAAAGGGATGAAAATGGAGCTGAGGACACCGTTTCAGTCTGTAGAAGCATCTTTGTGCAAAGACTCCTTCCATCAGGCATACCGAGACAAGCACGTTAACACACCAGGGGATTAAAAACATGTGCGTCATCGAACACACTGGGGGTGGAATATTAAATTATTAAAATGTCCAGGTATAACTGTTTATGAATAGATGAAAAACAAATAGGAATATGAGAACGTTTTTCTTCGCGGAGCAGACGGGAGCGGCAGGGGGCGGGGGGGGGGCAGTAGGGTACTTCTATGCGCTGTTTGCTTGGCTGCATACTAAACGTACGGGAGGAAGCTCAGGGGATTAATGCATTTGTTTGTATCTAATCCTTCGGCTGAACCCACACAACCACAATATACCCAAAAGAGTTTGACAGAACTGGAGAAAAACACGAGAGAATCAGAGGGGGAAGAAAACACAAGAAAATCATTCACAATGCAAGTAAACAGATGTTCTTATGGTAGTGGTTGTTTTACCATGTTACTCAGCCATGCTGTTTTTTTTCATGAAGAATGAATAACATGTTTTCCTACAAATTGTAAATAAAAACAATTCCTTACTCTTAAAACAATATTACTGTGCTCTGATGTCTATGAGAACATGATTTCAGATCTGTATCTTTAAATAATATATCTTATATGCAATATAAGATGGCATAGATATCAATTTTTGCATACATAGCCATTTGAGTTTGTGTGTAAAT
>JAODKL010000036.1:11023933-11039321 GCA_026780765.1 Petrocephalus schoutedeni | reverse complement strand
CCCAGCGGTGGGGGGGTTGGGGGGGGGGGATGATGAGACAGCCTGAGGTGGGAGGAGCCTCTGAATGAAGAGCACACATTGGACATAGGGGCTGTTTTTTAGGACACCAAATGTGCAGCACATTCTATGATTGGACCTTCTATTTGCCCAAGTAGACGTGCGTTGGAATGCTTCTTCTTGCATATCCCAAACTGCTCGTCCTCGTGACATGCACACACATGTATCCCGGTGAGAGTGAAAGTTGGGGTCCGAGCGCAGGGTCGGGCCTCTAATGCAGCACCCCTGGAGCATGTCGGAAGGGTAAAGGATCACCGGAGACGTGACTATATGCGAGGACCGGATCGGATCCGGTCTGATCACAAACGCAGAGGCGCTACCCACTGAGCCACATACTGCACTGGCACACTGTGGAGGTTCTACACGGCTGCAGCTGCTCGTGTGGCCCTGTCCAGCACCATGCAAACCTACTAATGAGCAACACCTGCTCTCAGGTAGGTACCGGGAACAAGGGTGGCTCATCAAAAGCCGTTAAGAATAGAAAACCTACCGGATAGTAGCTCTCCGGGACCGGAGTTGGAGACCCTTGATCTACAGGAACTTTTACGACATCCTGTTTTTATCCCATGGGCATCAGTATGGAGTTGGTCTTCTAAAAAGGCTTTCCATCAAATTTGGGAGTGTGTCTGGGGGAATTTTTCCCCATTCATCTAGAAGATCATTTGTGAGGGCAGGCACTGATGTAGGATGTGAAGGCCTGGCTTGTGATCACCATTCTAGTTCATCCCAAATGTGTTTGTTGGGGTTGAGGTCAGGGCTCAAGTTCTTCTGCACCAAACTCACCCAACCATGTCTTTGTGAACCTTGCTTTGTGCACTGAGGCACAGTCACGCTGGAACAGAAAAGGGCCTTCCCCAAGCTGTTCCCACAAACTTGGAAGCATAGAATTGTCCAAAATGCCTTGACATGCTGAAGCAATAAGAGTTCCCTTTACTGAAACTAAGGGGGCTAGCCCAACCCCTGAAAAACAATCCTGTACAAGTATCTCTCCTCCACCAAGCTTTACAGGTGATACAATGCAGTCAGGTAGGTAGCATTCTCCAGGCATCCGCTAAACCCAGGCTTGTCCATCAGACTGCCAGACAGAGAGGCGTGATTCGTCACTCCACAGAATACATTTCCACTGCTGCAGAGTCCAGTGGCGGTGGCCTCCATTCGAACGCCTGGCATTGCACTTGATGATATGAGGTTTGCATGCAGCTGCCCGGTCGTGGAAACTCATTCCATGAAGTTCTCGGCACACAGTTTCTGGGGTTAATGGCAGAGGAAGTCTGGAACTCTGCAGTTATTGAGTCAACAGAGCGTTGGTGACTTGGCCCAGCTCTGCTATTTTACGTGGTCTGCCACTTAATGGCTGAGTTTCTGTTGTTCCTAAATGCTTCTTCTTTGTAATAATACTTTAATTACTAACAATTACAGCTGACACAGAATATCTAGCAGGGAAGAAATTTCGCCAACTGACTTATTGCAAAGGTGGCATCCTACGACAGTATCACACTTGAATTCACTCTTCAGCTCTTCAAAACAACCCATTCTTTCACAAGTGTTTGTAAACCTGTCTGCATGGCTCATTTGCAATGAGTCCAAATGAAACACCTGAACTCAATGATTATGATGTGTGTCGCAATGCTTTTGTCCATGTAGTGTATGGCATTTTAATACACAGACAAAGATATACAGTCAACCACCTGATCAATGTAGAAAGATTGTGCACATTCAGTACAGATGTTTGGCATGAAAACAGAATTTGCAAAAAATGAACGGGTTTAGATTCTGAGTTTATCTGTTTATTGCACATTCTGCTTCCATGCAAATTCTACCCAATTTGAACAATCTTTCCACACCAATCAGTTGGTTAACAATAATGGGAATGATCTCCATCCACTCTGCTGGTCCTTTCAGTGATTTAAAATCAAAGCTATTTGAGGTTCTTTACCAGTTAGACTGCATATATTTAAGTAGCCAATCCCCTCCACCTTCTACCATTGCACTATTGAAAGCGTCCTAACTAGCTGCATCTCAGTGTGGTACAGTAACTACTCATCTGCTGACCAGAATGTCCTGCAGCAGTTTGTCAAGACGGCCCAACACATCACCGGTACCCAGCTCCCTGCAATAAAAGACATCGGCCACAAACAGTGCCTTTATAGACGTCGCAGCATCAGCAAACCTCACCCACTCCAACCACAGTCTGTTTTCCCTCCTGCCCTCTGGGAGGCGCTAAAGGAGTCTCAGTGCCCCCAGGCCACAAGTACAGCTTATTCCCTCAAGCTCTTAACCTCCTGAATCGTCTACCCAATGAATGCTAAACTTCTCATTCACCACACTTACGCCCACCCCCCCAAACTGAACCCTCACATGCTATTTGCAGAATTGTATCTGCAGTCTAATGTTATTTGTCTTTTTAATTTGTTACGTCAACTATGCACTGTTCAGCTCCATTTCAGTACCTCACTTAGACACCACCTCACCTATGGAGATTTCTATATGCTGATATGTATGTATATGTTAATATATATCTGTATGCAGAGCCTGTATGTATAATTTATGTATGTACAGATAATGTATGCATAATGTACATAATGTAGGTATAATTTATGTATATTCTCTTCTTCCACCTCCCCTGTCCCTGGTGAAGCCACGACTCTCCTTTCATTTACACATGAACCTGCACGTTGTGTCAGTGACAATAAAAATGGAATTGAATTGAGTATATACATTGATTGTGCAAGAATATAGCTATTTCATAATAGAAATACTACTTGCTTAATGAGTGAATAAACTTTCTTTCTTCTTCCTCAGTCAGTAATATGAAAATTGCTAAAATGAAGCTGACCACATACACGGAGACAACCAGAATGCATGTATGTTGTTGCATAAGCCTTTTTAACTATCAACATCACTTTACAAAAAGGAAATTCTGACTATTGTGCAGAAACTAGACAAGATGGACTGATTTTAATCATTCCTGATCAGTATTGACAGGCAGCTAATTTCTGGAGCACCGCATGCAGACTTCACTTGCAGATGTTTCACATCTGTGCCCATGCAGTGGCCCTCAGCACAACGACTACATACTTGGTAAGATAAGATGTCCTTTAACCCGCCTATTCACGATTAGACAGAAATCCCGATGGAAGGGAACTCCGTGCTCACAGGCAGCACCTCTTCATAGGCCACTAAGGGTCACCATAATAAGATGGATTTGATAACGTATCATGTAACGTTATTATAATAAGGGCTCGGTACAATGACTTTCAGCGTCCTTCTATCAGTTTGGGGATCCACGTTTCCGTACTTCCTCATTTCAGGTGACCTGTTTTCCACACGCCTCTAACCCTGAGAAATATTGTCTGTTATAGTCTGAGGCACAGAACACAGACTCAGTAAAACCAGCGTCTAAGTACGTCTGACAGTGGTCTGAGTCTCAGTAAACCCAGAGTGTTTTTTTTTTTTTTTTGCGGTTTAAGTTTATGTGTTTGCTGGTATTAGGAGGGGGACTTTTCATATTGTTATTCTGTGTGCAGAATATTGATCTTTCCCCCTTTATCCCATATAGTGTTTTTTTTTTTCTCCTCCGGCTGCAGAGGATACTTTGCACGGTGTTTAAATGAACTTGAGATTGGAGCCCAGAGAATAGGAGAAGGGTACAGCGAGACGGGAAGATAGCGGCAGAGAAAACGCAGAGCGTGATTAAGAATGCGACGCACACGCTCTGAGTCTGTCTTAATTACCAGCGACTGCCTCTCCTCCTCAGAGCCACACTTTCTCCTTTATCTTCTTCATTTCTCTCCTCTTTTCTCCCTCCATTCCCCCAGAGATCATCATCCGACATGTATAGTGCCTGTCTAAATGAGCACACAGCCCGCAGTGGGAGGGATCTGTGTGAAGACAGGGCCACTTCCAGACTCGGCCTACTGCTGCCTGCAGCCAGCCTCTTTCTTAGCCCCCTTACCCAGCCAGGGGCCTCCGTTGTAGGGGAAACTCACATGTGAAGCCAGGGTCGTGGACCCAGCTGTCTGGCTACATCTGCTGTATCACCGTATACAGTTTCTTTCTTCTGTTTAAGTGATATTTCACGTGTTTCTTTTCACATGTACTGGAAAATAGCGATACTTTAAAATGTATGGACTGCATAAGCATGTTTGCACTCTGTGCTTTTCATTGACTTGCAATACAGGGGTGTGTGTAATGTGTGTAATGTGTGTAATATGGGCATGAGTGCAGAAAGATGTTTTTGAACAACACGTTAAGTTTATGCCTTATATTGGTAGCTAATATATTTTATACATACAATACAACGTGCTGTTGGAATGGAATCAACAAGATTTTTTGTTCGAAAAGCCCGGAGCAGAAACCTTTAACACAACGAATCATTACCTAGAAACCTTAATAATCTGGGCAGATTTATATGAATACATTTATTTAACTAAAATATTATGCAAACAACATCAGGTAATCCTACAAATGAATGCGGAATACAGTGCTATGCAAATATGTACGTCCAGTATCATTAACAGTAAAGGTTTCAAAAATGTCGTCAACGTTTGGCGCATAAGCGAGGCCAAGGCTTCCAGAACGTCAGTCACGCTAATGAGTGCTAATCGCTAGCAAATGAAAATACAGGCCCTGGTTGACCACTTTGTAGCAACAGATATTTACCATATCACATAATAACAATTTGGAACTGAATTTAATTAAACTGAAATGATTTAATTAGAAAAAAAAAGGTAATCCTTATCATGCAGTCGCGAAAGCATGTATTTTTAAAACTGTTTTGGAAACAAGCATCTGCGGCTTGCTAATCGAAATGCTGCTTCTCAGTCTCCGTGCGACTAACAAGCTGAGGTTAATAGCTGACAAATCTTTTCCTTCTTTTGACACTAGCCATTTGTCTAACACCGTAAGCTACCGCAGACACACGCATATACTCATGCAGTGCATTGTATACCCACCCTAACACGTAACATGTATGTGCTAATGCAGGATTTTTAACTGTGATGTAGGCAGGGACACACACATTTTGTTTTTTCACGGACACTATTTTCCAAAATGATGTACAATTGTGAAAGCAGGGTCAGGCCCTGGAACACCTGGGGGTTAAGGGCCTCGCTCAGGGGCCCAATGATGACATCACTTTGCCGACCCTGGGATTCAAACCAGCAACCGTCTTATTTCCGGCACGGCCACCTAACCAGCTGAATTGCACGCTGTCCCCATACTGTTATATAGGCATTTACATAAACACACACAGACACACACACACACACACACACAAGGCACACACACACACATAACATGTAAATAAATACATAAGTACAATCCATACAATATCCTTGGCTTCATTCTGAACCCCCCCCCCCCCACACACACACACACACACACACAGTGTTCCACAGTGCAGTCAATTATACCTCTCTCTCCCAGGATCATTTTCAGCCAGCTGCCCATGGTTCCACAGGCTGGACACCAGATTTCTCTCTCTCTCTCTCTGCCTCTCTGCCTCTCTCTCTCTCTTTTCAGGATTGGCTACAGTTTAGTGTTACACTCGTCTGCAGGGGTGCAGTCTCCAGCAGACAGCCCGGCGCTAATCCCTGTCCCGGGATCTGCGGAGCAGGACTCCGGGACGCACGCTTAACCCGCGCGCTGCTTCGCGTGCGACTGCCGCCAAAGCTGAGGCGGTCCTCTCAGAAACACGGAGTGGCCATCCACCTCCGTCAGCCGCACGCTAATGGCCACGCTAACAATGAAAACACCTCCCACAAAGACTGCTTTGGCTCACTGTAAGTATTCCCCGAGTCCACTACAGAGAGGGCCCAGAGAAGAAAAAAACATGTCCCCATTCATCAGCTAAGTGAACATGGCATTTGCAAGGAACTTTCTTTTAAAAAAAACAACACCTTTTCAAGTTCTCCAGGCTTCAGATAAAATTCCCCGGATTCCTCGCTGCCTGGAGTTGATTTATCTAGTTTATAAAATTACTGGCACATCTGGCAGTGGGGAGGGCGCATTGCTCAAACCGTCTTGCCCTTTCCATGTAGGATTACATCTGCTAACAATGAGCCTTCTGTTTCTGAGAGCGCCACCTCCGGTCACAAGGAGCGCTTTTTTGTGATCTTTTTCGAAATGAGTGTGAGTACGGAAAATGATAGAAAATGAGGGCTGGCTCTGCCCGGCCGCGCCAGGGTCCACTTCACTACTCTGTCCCTGTTTTTCAACGTCGGCGGTTCCGGAGGTGGGGGGGAGGCACAGTAGGGCCACTCATGTAACGTCTGTTGCGTGTTCCGGTTACCGGGGAAAACATCTCCGCCTTCTCGCGCTTGTGGTTTCACCTTAAGAAAACAGCTGGATGCCTTTTTGTCCACCTCCACCTTCCCATAACCCCCAGCGGCAGTAAGCTAGTCCTTTAAATAAGCTAGTACCGCCTCTTTCTCTTAAACTAGCTCATACCGGGCCTTTCTGCTGCCCCCGCAGGCCCCTGTTACCACCCTCACGTTTGATTGGGTGGTGGTAACGCCTCAGCTCACAGAGTGACAGTGGGTCCCTGTGCAGTCAAAACTGAAGTCTAGGCAAAGCAGGAAATATAGACTGAATATAGTCCATGGGGCGCTGTCTGTCTCAGTGGGCGCGGCCTCAGAAGGTTGCTGGTTTGAATCCCATTCTGCAGAAAAGTCACATGACAGTAAGTCCCCGAAAAATGAAAAGCATGGAAAACGAAGCATGGTTTTACTCTGTACTAACAGAGGTAAAAATGGCTTATGTAGCGGGCAAATGCTAAATGCACTGCACACATGCACTGATCGTGACCCTTATTGCGTCACGCTGTTTCCTGAGAAAAACGACTCTTTCAGACGTGCCGCGCGTGTACCATGCAGCTCACACGTGATGTGTGACGGTATTCTGCCGGCGTTTCCGTGCCTGTCTGTCACATTTCTGTCGCCCGCTCAGCCGTCACGGGCATGACGGCACAGACCGAAAAGATCCCGTTTCAAGGATGCTCGGAAATCCCTGCCCTTCTTTCCTATTGAGATGTCTCTCGGTCCATTTTTCGGGCTGCCGGCGGTCCGGACGCAATCCCGGGAAAGACAAGGTGCGAAGCAGGATGCCAGGCCAGTGCGGGTGGCTCTTACCCACAAAAACGCAGAGGTTTTTGCGGTATAGTATCAGTTTAGGCTAAATGGAGCTCGCAGACGGAATGCACATAAACACCACAGGGGCATTAAAATCTGCACACAACACTGGCATGGTTCAAATGGCAAAATGCACTGTTTGGCTAAACCCTTACGAAAAGCGTTTGACATGAGATATTTCAGGACACATCCAGTTGTGTAAATGAACCAATAAAACCGAATAAAGGCTTTTTTGTGGGCAAAGAGGTGATTATGTGATATAATTACTGGTACTCTCTCTCCAACTGGCATGGGCCGATTCGTCATTCTGCTACGTTGCACTAAGGTATAGTCGGAGTGTAGGAATGAGGTTATGATTTTGCATTATTGTGGGTGCTGTGGAAAGCATATTTGCACAATGACACTAAAAAGTTAAAATTCCAGAGCCAAATTGAAGGAAAACTCCTCCCTCTGCCCCTGTGAAAGTCACTCCGAGAAAATTACCTACATTCAGTCAGGTACCACTAGGGCAAAATGCAACGGAAATCGCAACTCAGCTGCATCAGCGCGTCCCACGGCATCTGAAAGTGCAGCTGTGGAGATCAGCAATGCATGTCGAAACTGACAAGAATTGGGGTATATCGGGTATGTCTACTGTCATACAACCCAGTTTACTTGCATGGTAATGATTCATCCTTTCTCCAACCACTTACCCAGTATACGGTCATGGTGAGTTTGGAATCTATCCCAGGAATCTGAACACAGGGAACACCCTGGACAGGATGCCAGTCCATTACAGAGAACACACACTATGGGAATTTACAGATGACAAATTCCCTAAATGCAAATTTTGTACTTCACGAAGAGCCCAACACAAAGCGCCATCTTTATATATACAGTATATATAGTTTTTGAGAAAGTGAGGTCAGACAACAATTGGTGGTTAAGGGCCTTGCTCAAGGGTCCAACAAAGAAACCAATCTTCTTATGCACTGATTCGAACCAGCCACCACACAGTTTCCTAATCCACTGAGCCACACACTGCCTCTGGTGTGAAACCCCACACATGCGGAGTGGGGCCGGATTCAAACCCCCCAACCCAGAGCCCCTCCCCCCGTATGGTAATAATAAACCATAAAAGATCAGTAGCTTCCTATTGAGCCTCTGGCATGGAAACGCACTTAATTTGTACGAGTTCCCCGTCATTGTCTTTCACAGCTACGGCTCGCCGGTATTCTGGAAGGGAATCGTCACGCCGAGCGCCGTGTGCCTTTTGTTTGCTCGCACGCACAAAGAGGCACGCATTCCCACACGCAGGCCGCACTCCGCGCCTTAATTTCGCATTTGTTCGCCTGTCATGGGGACTCAGAAATAGGTCACACGGCTGGTGACGGCTCTCCCACATGACTCCCGGCTCCGATCCAGCCCCCCCCCCCTCCCCCGCAGGAAGAGACAGACATATCCGTATTCCAAAGACTCTCCGCATATCCGTCTGCCCGCCCCCCCCCCCGCCAGCCGCGGTTGCCCTGTTGCCATGGGAACCGCAGGAGACAGGAGACAGGTTCCCGTGTCTTCCTTCAGGTTCCTTTGGCTCCGGCTGGAATCTGCACACGCGGGGGGATTTCGTATGTGCCTCGCACGATCGCGTGTGCACACAGGCATGCGCGCGCCGGAACACGGGATCGGCTCATGATCACAAAGGGTGGATGCGCCGCTCTAGGCGACGGTGGTGCGGGTCAAAGCCGATCGCCAAATAATTCATTACACGCTGTAATCAATCGGGCCAATCAGCTGCAATGGCGATTCTGGGCTCTGCCGGAGTTATTCGTCCCCACCGGCGTTTTCCCACATTGCTCTGCCTGCTCCAGAGGCGGACTAAACACAGTCCTGCCTAACAGCCTGCAGAGATGACCCCGTCAGGGTATCGCCACGGTTACCGAGTCATCTGCTATTTTAGAACGGGGGGGAGAAAACAGACGTAAACATCATGCCCCCGCCACACCCTCGTGGCCCCCGGGTGGTGGGCGGTCAGGCGTTCATAGTTCCCTTTCGAGGAAGCTGCATGTCATCTTGCACTTAGTCAGCGAATGCACCCCCCCCTCCCCAGTGTGACCCCCCCCCATCCCCCATCCCTCTCCTGCACTCCCCCCACAGCTCCAGGACTGCACTCTCTCAGCTCCCTGCCCATCTCTTCCCATCAAGATTCACCGCTTAGACACAGATGGCATGTGATATTTCTAGCAGACCAGGGATAACTGAGGGATTTGAGGAAAGTTGTAGTGTCCTGGGGGGTACCTGTCCCGTTCCCTTACCTGGCTGTGACCAAAAAAGGGCTTAGCCAGCTACATTTTAATCCCAGGCCTTAAATAATTACCCCCCCCATCCCCCCCTACCCCCCCCCCCCTTTTGTCCTCCCTCCTCCCTTAAAAATGGATGACAGCGAAGGCTAACAGTCTAAATATAGGCGGCCAGTACTTCCTGTGTTCTTATTAGTGTCACGTTGCAGAAATGGCGCTTAATTAAACGAGCAGCGAATCTGGCAAAAGGATCTCCAGCCTCTCGGATGTTCCTTGACAGCAGCATGGGGGGCTGGGTGTCTCGGGTGTACCTATAACAGAAAGGTTTTCATCTTCCCCTCCTTTGTTTTTCACTGCTTTTGCTAATCCGTTTAGCGGCATAGGCAATGTGAAGCAGATGGGTTTCATTCTCTTTTTTTTCCGGTCTTTTAATGAGGAGAGGCGATCGGCCACCACAGGGACTGGCAGGCCTTCCTCTGCCGGAGGTCCAACGCTGTGCAGTGTGCTCTGTGGTTTTAACATGCAGTGTGGCGCCGGGCTGGAAATTAAGGAGGGGGGTCTGATCCAGCCGGCCGCCCGGTATTCTGCTCACCTGATCTGCACTGCGAAGCCACGCAGAATCACCTCTGGTGTCGCTGAAGCAGAGAGCGAGCGAACGGGGGGGGCTTTTCACAAGGGGTGGGTGTGTCTGTGTGCACGTTTGTATGTGTGTGCGCGCGCGTTGCTAGCAAAGCACGGCTGGAAAGAGCAGGACGCTGAAATAGTTGGAGTGTTGTGTAATAGACGGGTGGCTGGAAAAAATAAAATAAAATAAAGGGAAACTTTGGGGAGCCAAACGGTGATCTGTAAAACGAAAATGGCTGACCAGTGTCGCTCATGAGTGCGTGTGTGTGTGCGTGCGTGTGTGTCTGCGTGTGAAACTGATTCTTTGGCGCAGAGATGTGTGCACCCTAGGGGTCCCATTCTAGGTGCCCGTGCGAAGAACATTGCAGTTTGCACAGCGGAAATTAAATCTGTGCTCAAATATATGCGAAACAAAAGTCGAAACAATGCGACCGGTCAATAACTTTTCTTCTCTTTCTCTACTACACTGATGTTTGCCCAGAGTCCAGATTCTGCCAGTAATATCCCTTTAATACTGTTTTATTAAGGTCCAAAAGAGTCTGCGTGACCATTGTTGAATCCAAGTACGCGTGCATGCATGCACTTATACATTACTGCTGTTCACATGCGAACACGCAGATGTATCAGTCACGTGACGGGGTGACATTCCGCTATTGCTGAAGCTGATAATCACAGTCAAAGAGGGTGCCTGTCAATCAGAGCTCGTTAATGATCCCCACGGACTGCAGCTGAGCGGTCGATCAGGGGCTAGGTGCAGTGGTGCCGCGTTCTTCCAGAACGATCATTAACACTCCCCTGAAAACGGGGCACTGCGCTCCTGCACGAGGGCCGCCTCTGAGATGAAAAATGGGCGATCATTGTCAGTTCAAAGGGACGTGCCGCGTAACGTCGGGTAAATGACGCCCCGACGCGGAACCTTTTCCAGCTCCCGGCAGCACCGCTCCGCAAAACGACGGAGCACCAGCTGATCGTTTAGCGGACGACAGATTCTTTGGCCGTCTGTATGCACGGAAGTTAAATTAAGAGCAGCAATGATGGTGGGCGGTGTGCGGCTAAGCGACTCAGGACAGTGCCTGTGCTCAGGAGGCCGTTGATTTGAATCCCAGGGTCAACGGGCCGATTTCACTGCTGGGCCCCTTAGCAAGGCCCTTAACCTCAATTGCTCCAGGGTCTGGCTGACCCATTGTTGAATACGTAAAATGTAAAGATACGAAAATGATTACTAATTAATTTTAGGTGGCGTATGAGCTGAAGTTCATCTGAAGACCATTAGCAGGCATCTTCTAATCTGCCGTGAGCTTCACCTTTGCCTTGTTGACTAACTGCTCTGCCATGAACACTGGGCCAGCAAGCTCCTCCCCCTGGGGGACAGGAAGAGCTGCTCATTGTGTGCTGGCACTGCTCCTGTCTCCCTAGCTCCTTTGCTCCGCCTCCTAATCCCACCCCCCACTGCCCCCTCTGCCTACAGCCTCCCTCTCCTGGCTGGTACTTTAGACAGCCTTGAGTGTGTGCCCCTGTTCCTCCCCCTTTCCTCCCTCCCCCCCCCGCCCCCCCGGCCTCCCACACAGAGTGCCCCCTTGAGACCTTGGCTCCAGGCAAGGGGGGGGTGAACGTCTGGAACGTCTGCAGCATCAGAGCCACGCACGGCGTACATATGTATACATGACTTTAAAGCC
The DNA here is from genome assembly GCA_026780765.1 of Petrocephalus schoutedeni. Classification (NCBI taxonomy): domain Eukaryota; kingdom Metazoa; phylum Chordata; class Actinopteri; order Osteoglossiformes; family Mormyridae; genus Petrocephalus; species Petrocephalus schoutedeni. The sequence continues at coordinate 11,027,558 of JAODKL010000036.1, read as the reverse complement.
GTGGCAGCATGTCTCTCCGAAAGCCGCTGTTAAAAATGGTTTTAATTTTTTTTTGTTCTTTTTAGTCCGAATGCCTGGAGGTTCACAGGAGCGCTGTCCGACTGCAGTGTGCAACGCTCGCTCACCCTCACAAGGCACCCTGCAGATCGGCTCTATGGTCACATGACGCTCAGTCGCTCCAAACTTAACTTTATCCAAGGCTACATTTTTTTTATAAGGGTGGAGATTTGATGAAGAGGTGGTCCTAAACCTTATTGTTTTGCAAAATATTTTTTCTAAAACCATTTAGCGATTTGTCCTGTTTTTTCTTATCGTTGGGAGCCCTCCACTGCTTGCCCCCCCTGCCCTCTGCTTGGCAAACCGTGGGGGACCCAGGGAGTGGCATCCCGTTTCTTCAGGGGACCCCCTAAGGGTAAAATCTTAGAATTGCCTCTGGCTCGACAGCAAGGCTATCGGACTGCAGGAATGTCGCCACGGAGACCACCTCGCTCAAGTCTCCATGGTGACATCATCGCTGCACCCTTACCTGCTTTATCGCCATCACCTGACCTGAGAAACATGAGAGGTACCAGTGTTTTTTTCTCTTGATCTGGCTTTTAATCATGGCAAACACTATCAACTCCCCAGCTAATAGTTTCTGTGGCGGTTGTGGGAGAGTTATCAGCAAACCGTATGCCTCCCCCCTGCATCCCAGGGGCCACTGTCCCTGCTCTTATACCCCCCCCCCCCCCCACCAATTGCCAGGGGGCCCTGCCTACAGGCAAGGAGCATCCAAAAGTACAGACAGGCTCCTTCCAGAGCCTATGAGGGCGGTGGATGCAGGTGCAAACGAGAAATCCCAAAGCGGAGGCCACGTCACATGACCGCGGTAGTTCTGCACGTGTGACACATGTGACCAAATTTGGGCAAGCAGGCCAGTACTGTGGCTCTGAGCCATTTTACCTGTAGAATGAGCACTCAGCCACTATCGATCGCTCTGCCTCTGGTGTCCGAAGCGTTTTAAAAATGCTTCATCTGGCCTTATTTAGCGCTGCTAAGCATTTCTTCCTAGTTGCTCAGGCAGGGAGGGGTGTGTGTACAAATTCTGTTAAACTAAAGGACCCGACAAGTATAGAAAATCCTCAAAAACTAGTCAGGTCATTTTTTGGTCCTCACTACTTCAGCTACTATTTCATTTAATAAAAATCTGTGAATGCAATCAAAATGTAAAAAATGCCAAAAGTCTTGTGTTTTGTTTGGTTACTTATGGAAGGTGAGGGCTGGATAGGGGTTACAGGTGTGGTGATTGGGATTAGGGTTTTTCCTATGGAAATGAAGGGACAGTCCTCACTAAGATAGGAATACAAGCATGCGTTTGTGTGCGTGTGCTCGTGTGCATTCGAACATGCGTGTGTTTATGTGTGCGTGCGTCTGCACGTGTTTGACCACCACAGAGAGCTCACCAAAGCTGCCAGAATAGTGACTTACAATAAAAACAGTTAAATAAAGGTATTAATAGATTGTAAGCTATTGTTGTTATCAAGGACAACACTACCTGATGAGTGCTGTCAAACAGTTTTATATTTTAGTTTTAGGAAATCTGATGTTTCTTGTACTGTCATATCGTCTGTTACATGATAATCCTTAAGCACTATACAAACACCCACAACTGCATCAAAGTAAATGTGCGGGGCCCAGTGGGCTAGTGCTTGTGAGGGGAAGGTCACCGGTTTGAATCCTGTCCTCAGCAGAATAGTTACATGGCCACTGGGTCCTTGTGTACGGCCCTTAAGCCCCCGAAATTCTACAGGGCTGCCAGATAAATGGCTGACCCGGTGCCTGGACCCCAGGCTTTTCTCTCAATTGCATATGCGTGTCTCAAAGGAGAGCAAGACAGTACGCGTGACAGTGAAAGAGTTCCGAAGGTCAATGCGCAGGTAGCAAAGCATCGGGTCACATTTACTTGACGCTTGTCTCCAAAGCGACTGGCAGCTGAAGGAAGGGCCGCACTTTATGGACGCTCCCTAGCACACGAGCCCACGTCCTTCGCATGGTTAGTATGACAATTTTGCTGGTTGTGCGGGCAGGAGCCCTTCCAAGAAGTGTGATGTATCCTGAGCTCTTTGTATTTGTCTCTGATTGATGCTGTCCACCTTCACCATGTACCTATTCCCATTTTAAGCTGGGAGGGGAGCTGGCTGTTTGTTAGGTGACATCCCGGATGTGAGATGAGCAGCACATAGGAGTTAATATAGGAGCTTGCTTTTTGACATGGTGCTAATGAGCCTGACCCGCTGTGGTCCTTGGCTACGTGGGGCAGGAGGGCACACCTATCCCAGATCACCTCTCTGCTCTCTGCTTCAGAGCGGATATCCTATAGCACGGTTCTGTCAGGCTACCCAAGCTCAGTCGGAGCTGATTCCAGTTTCCGCTGCTGTTTAATTCATCTAGGACATGGTCCATACACAAAGCTTTCCTCCACTCTTCACATCCACCATCGACAGCACTCAGAGAGCGCAGGGTTATTACGGTAAGGACATTATATAGTAATGCCGGTATTTTGGTCATGCCTGTGAACAGACAGATTAAAATTCAGACATGTCCATGGACAGTCACTTCAGAGTGCAGTCATTTTAATAAACGACCACATTATTGTATGGTCACGTTCACATCAAGGTATGACCACGCTAGTCTACATTCACCTTGCTATATTTTTATGATAAGGTCATAACAGTGAATGATCACAAGTATACTCACGTCAATACATGGTCATGTTAGTGTATGTTCACACTACTGAACCACTGCATTACTGTACATACATACGGGATTCTAGATTCTTTTTTGTGATCTCACCATATCAGGATACATGTACATAAGTATTTGTGTACCGTGCCCCACATTGTTTCTCCAGGGCCACTGTGCCATTTGGGATGGATGCGTTATGGTCATATTAGTGAATAACGACGTTACTGGATGGACTCATCACGTGGGTTATACATATAAGGTTGATCACATTAGTATCCATTCACATTACCCTATGGTCGTGTTACGGTCACATTCGTGAACGACCTCATGAGTGCGTGATTATGTTCTTTCACAATGGTGATGCAGACTTCACATCCCTGGCTATATATACACTGGGGTGACTGTAGAGTCTGTTCAGGTTGGAGACCAAAAAAATGCTCCACTAAGCTCGACTGAACAATGGACCATTGTGTCCAAGGAGACATGGCTGTACACAGCTAAGCGTCGGTTCTGGGCATTGATATTGTGCTCATAATGTGTGCCAGTCAAGAACCAGGCCGAACAAGGACGAATGAGGCCAAAGCAGGCAGGATTCCGGTCATGACAACAGGGAACGTGGAGCCAGGTCTGCGACTGAAGAGGTGATGTAAAGTAAAGCCAGGCCTAATCTAGTTAAAACTGTCACATTAATCGGTAACACTTTACATAACAGGCCTCAAATACTTAGCAATAAGTCAGTTAGCATTGAAGTACAAGTTATAAACAAATCATGAGCAAATATAGTTCCTACTCCAGATAAAAGATGCGTCACAATTAATTAATGGTGAACAAACATCACGTCAGTATCATCACTTGTGTTATTCAATACTGGTTCTTTCAGTAGTTCCTTAATATTTCACAA
>JAODKL010000036.1:11008087-11023833 GCA_026780765.1 Petrocephalus schoutedeni | reverse complement strand
TGAACAAACATCACGTCAGTATCATCACTTGTGTTATTCAATACTGGTTCTTTCAGTAGTTCCTTAATATTTCACAAAGGTTTTCAGAATTAACAGATATAATAACAAATACAGTAACTGCTTAAGATAAAACATGCATTGCGATTCATTAATGATGAATTAACATGACATCAGTATGTAACTAAGACTTAGTCTGTGGTTAATTAATACATAAGTAATAGTGCAATACTATGTTATTTGTGCCCCATTAAGTGTTTCCCATTAATCATACTGCAATGCACCTTCCAACTATTATCATATTCAGTAGCATGACTATAAACACTCTAAAAACCCGACAATGCACAAACACTAGAGAGTCTTACAGTCATTAAATTTAAAGGACCCTGATTTGCCCCTTCTCTGGGATCACATAAATGAAAAGATGGTAAATTCTTAATTTAACTACAGCTAGCTATATAGGAACATAGCTGATTAGAGCTCATGTGGAGCCCTAGGCAAGCTTCGGCTGGTGGGGGGGAGGGGCATTGTATAGAAATGTGTAATATAATGGGATGTGGAGGTGCTGAGACACTTTGCATTGTGGGTAACCCGAGATCCCACTGAAAACATGTGGCCACGCCAGCATCATTAATGTACCTGAAAGCCACTCTTCCGGAGGAAAACATGTATAAATGGGACCATGCATGACGACGCGACGTCGAACAAATTGCATTTATTTTGCGCTGTTAGGACAACCTAGTGGTCTCCGTCCCTGGCCGGGCCCAGATATGAGGAGGCAATGGGCACGTCATGGCTCATACTGAAGCGAACACAGCAGTGAATAATGAGCCTGCATAGTATTTCCTGTGTCTGTTAAGGTGTTGCATTAAATAACAAAATAGGGGTAGCCATTTTTGTTTTTCGGTCTAGGATGTAGCTTGTGGTTTCGCTCCTTATTCGTCGGGGGATGCGTGCTTTCTATCGCTGTTATTACGACCTTGGCAAATAAAGTACCGTGTTAAAATGGGGAGGGGGTAGTCCAAGTCAGTGCTCAAAAGAGCCCCTCCCGATAGCTAATGACTACATTGGTGAGAGCGCAGGCTGGGCCGGGGGGTCTCCGCCCACACGCCCACGTTGCTGGGGATCCTCATTGCACCTTTCATTTTTACAAAGCCGGCCGACACAAAACATGCCAGCACACCCGCGCGCCGCGATCTTTCTTTCACATCCCGACGCATTCAGGACTCATTCAGATCTGCTCTCTATTTCCGACTGAAAACCAAGGTTAGGCTTTGCTCAGAAAGGGACGTCGGGAGAGAGAGAGAGAGAGACGGCTTTTTCTCCCCCTTTTTTGCCGCTAAATTGTTTTTGATAACATTTTTGTTAACAAAAAGCCTTTTCAAACACACGTCCATTTCCACTATTAGAAATGTCAGGTCCTATCCTTTCCAGCAGCATGGTAATCTTCCTCTTAATGGCAGGCAGGGACCTGGGCACGTGTAATGCAGGGAGAGAGGATGTATTATGGGATGTCTGAATCCTCTAAGCTGCAGCTGGCATGTAGAGAGTCTCATTACTCCTTATGGTTTATGTGTTTTGATGTGCAGGTGGAGCGTAATGAACGCAGCAGTATACTCACTGGAGAGATATCGTTGGGCTTTTATGATTACTAAAACTACGCAACGCCAAGGAGCCAGAATCGAATAGCATGTTCTCCTTTCACTCACGGACCAATCAGAGAGGGCCTCGCTGGAAACGGCCTGCCCTGGAAATCCTCCTTGGCAACTAGTCAGAAGCATGGGGCTATCAAAAAAAATAAAAAATTCAATAAATAAAACATAGACGTGGATTTGCAATCACATTTCAATTAAGCACTTAAGGCACAAAATGCTCCTTTAGGAGTTAGCTAATTTCATAAATGTATTGGTGGAGAGGGCTGTCCTAATTGAATGGATTCTTTCGACAGGGGTTTAGCCTGAGGATAGGGGAGGGGTATACTGGTACGGATACACGTCCCCCGTCGCACTTAGGGTGGTCGCTGCGGGGCTGAAAGCACGACCGTGGTCGTCTCTCTCCCGGACCGTAACGTGCTGGGTAGTAGGCGGAAGCTGAAAGGCCGCCGTAGCGCCACACGAATCTGATTAGGGCGAATGGAACCGCGGGGTGCCCGGAGCTGGCGTCCGTCACGCGGCTCGCCGACGTCTGGGATGCGGCAGATCTGTGCCCGAGCGACGGCGCCTCACGCTGGGTCGGAACGCTAAGCAGGGCCGCTCATCCTTCCTGAAGAGAATATCACACGGCGACCGGCAGCCGGCGCCATCGAGGGGCGGGGAGCGTCTAATGGGAGCGGACACCGGCCTGGGTACCGGGCGAGCACACGGCAGCTGTTAGTGCCTGCGTAGGCATGACAACACGGAGCACGGCTCGATGGCAGGTGGTGGTCCGAAGGAGAAGAGAGACCGGCCACACGGCACCTGTGTCCTCTGAGTCTTTAGGGAGGGAAACCGGCACAGCTGCATGGCATGAGCAGCGGACGCCAGCCACACACACGCACGCACAGAAACACACGCACACACACACACACACCTCTCTCCCATCCACAGCCTCAGATCCACACACACAGTAGCACTGGTGAGTTACTCACACATACATACACACACAAGCAAACCCACAGACACCTCTTTCCAGACAATCTGATATCTAAACACAAAGATACAATACTGACTCTCACTCTCTCTCTCGCTCTCTCTCTCTCACACATACACACACACACACACGCACACACACACACGCACATTTGAATTCATATTTTTGAGGGGACCTTTCATTCATTTCAATGGGCAAAACCCTAGTCCCAGTAATGACAGCCTTAACCCCTACCCAGCCCTAACGCTAATCATAAGTAACCAAAATAAAAAAAACAGGTTTTTGTCACATTGTGGGACATTGTGGGACATTTGGTCCCCACAGTGTAATATGTAAGCTCACGTACACACACACACACACCACATTCTCATCCACACAGACTCAGATCCATTCACACAAAGGCAGTACTGAATCACACACACGCACACTCACACGACGGCCTTGTCACACATATTCCTAGCCCCGCATATGACTCTCCGTCTCGCACGCACAAACCGCCGCTCCGGCTCTATTCCGCTCTAATTAATTTGGCGGTCTTTCTGATGCCGCCCACTCGCTCATGACCGAACATGTGACCGTAATTAAGCAGAAGCGGCACCGCCGCGGCATTCCTGCCGGGCACGCGTTCGTATGTTTCGTAGACGCGCCGTCTTTCCGAGGCCCGCTTACGCACATTCCCGTGTCCTGGTGTCAAGGCGAGACGCGGCCGGCAATCTGGCCCACGCTTCCGTTCCCAGGTCCCGAGATTCCCGGGACTATGCCGAGCCAAACGCTCCACCACAAAGACGAGCTCGCAGCTCCTGGCTCCATCTGTATCGGTCCTGAGGTTCCAATTTGTCCCTCTGCCTCTGAGACAGTTGGAATTTCATTGGCTCACATTTCATTGTACGAGGCCGGGATTCCGGCGATTCGGGGCCTCCGCTGGACACAGATCTCTGCTTTCCAAGCTGAAGCTGGGACACTGGCCACCTCTAGCCGGGGGGGGGGAGGGGAGGTGTTTCAGTTGGGGCTACACACTCACCCTTCAGCACGTCTCCAATGCCCATTGTCCCCATCGTGTTTATAGCTCTGCCCACAACTAGTTACTTTAACACTATTCCTCACTCATTATTTCTCACTATGGCTTTTAAAATAGTGGTAAGAAATTGTCAAGATGTGCTGTTCTTAAAAGATACCAGTGCTCCAGTAGTTTTCCCCAAAAGTCAGAAATGGATGCTATATAAAACTGTTCAACCTGCATTATAGACCGTAAGAGGAGATGCTGTATTGGATTAAAAACAATCTTTAAATCAATATATGTAGCATTTGTGACACTTAAGAAAAGTGTTTGACATATATCAAAGATCACATGATGTGTTCCTGTAAGTACAAAATGTCAGTGAGTCATGTAAAAAAATGCAGGGAATATAGGATCTGGCCTGAATGGTATATGCTTAATGTATCGATATGCCGTGTTATCTTACGGCATTCAGTGATTTGAGATACTGCTTCTCAATGTATAGCTGGGTAGTACATCAGTTCAGGAGCAAAATGTCATCTCCAAACCATCATTTAGTTCAATACCATCTCTGGGCATGTGCGGAGGTACAGATTCTGATGCATCTGATGCACGGGTAGCCTTGAGGAATGAGTCACAGGTATTCTTATGAGGCAAGACATATCTCACTGCACCAGTCCACCACAACTCATAAAAGCCAGTCTACTGTTATCATGTGCTAATAAATATGTGCATATATAAGGGGTGTTCTGGAGCACACAATATTCCAGCAAATCCAAGACGTCACGCCTGTGGTGGATTCATCAAATCTATGACTTTAACAGTGTGGTAATGTAGTCAAAACATTTGCCCACACACTAAACTCATATGTGAAGTTTCATGAGAAGCACTCAAACAAATACCTTTATCAGTTTCTCAGTATGCACCATTCCGAATCGGCTCTTATACTAGCAGCCTTCCAGTGAAACGTCCTTGTTCCCTGACGATCTTCTAGCTATTCAATAGCTTAAGTGGACGATCAGGGCACCACTGGCCATCTCCAATGCCTGGAGTAAGCAGGACCGTGGGCTCTCTGGGTGTCAGACACTAAAGATCTTAAAAACCAGGCCAGAAGAGCTACAAGAATCAGACTCTAACTGGTGACGCAAACCGTCGACCTTGGTGACCAAGAGTCCTTGTCAGTTCTGCTGCCAGTCGTATTTAATTCCCTTGGGAGGAGTGCGCCAATTCTGCTCATAAAGGCGGCCTGCTGGTGGTGCAGGTGGTGAAGTGGGCTCTCCCGTAATTGGGCTGTCAGTCAGTCATTGCCTGTAGCCCTTACAGTCCTTCACAACAATCGCTTTCGTGCTATAACAAGGGCCGGCCAACGAGAGCCAACGAAACAGTTTGGACGGTCGATACTAAATCCTTTAGCCATGGCAATGCTGTCCTGTTACTGAGCGTACTCTTTCTGTATTTTTATTTCGCATTAAGAGTTTAATAACAGGAGCTCCGGTCTCACCTCCTCTGGCTGAACCTCTGGGACAGCAGTAGTCAGATGACCCAGCCAGCAAATGTTTATGCTGGTTTATTTCTAGACTTTGCCGTTCCAGAGATGTTTATAAAATAGTGCTGAATCAGCGTGTTATCCTCTGAGGCTTGGGGGTTTGTTGAAGTTCTGTTGGTGTTTGCTGAGGAGCGGACACCTCGGCCTCGCACTGGCGTAAGATGCACGTTTATCGCTGTTACTCTGGGTAAAGGTGCACACTAATGTACCAATGACTACAGCAATCATCGCTGTATCGTTCTATCGTAACGGGCATCACCGTTCTCCTTCGTTATCGTGTGAATTTATTTAGCCGATGCTGTTATCCAAAGTGCGTTTTTATGAAAGCAGGGTCAGACAGTCCCTGTGGCGATTAAAGATTATGGGCCTTGCTCAAGGACCCGATGGCAAAATCACACCAGCAGCTCCGGGACTGGAACTAGCAAACTTCTGAACACCGGTGCCGCCTGCTAACCCACTGAACCACATACCCCATTTTTCTGGTAGACACAGTATTGAACAATATTGAAGAGAAGATTTAGGTACACGGCAGATTTAGGGCACATGTGTGCCCTGTGAGCAAATGAGGTTATACCCAAGTACCTAAATCTCACACTGCTTATGTGTTCATCATGTTCAATCTTGTCCCTCATTCGCTCATGTGTTCATACCTCTTTTATCATGAATTCTCTCCCTATACCTAATCAGCATGGATGTTTGATTGACCTGATTAATATGCCAGAGATCCCAACCCAGAGAATGTATAAATGCAATGAATATTTTGAAAGCAGGTATAATGTACTAAAATGCTATAACGTAAATCCTTCACCCCCCCCCCCCCACTGCCATGATTTGTGTTTAACTGGGCCACCTGGGCTGACGCACCTGCAGATCATACCCGCAGATGGCCTTTTTTGACGCTCAGGGCATAAACACTGCCCTGGTGGTCAGCGTAGGGCCCGAGGTGCAATCTGTTCGCCGTCTACCATGCGGGCTGAGCTCCGATCGCGATTTATGACGCCCTGCATCGAGCCTTCAGATGGTAGAACCTCCTGACCCCCATCCTATCCAGTCACTAGTATGACCTTGCTGAGACGTGTCCTTCAGCCCTGGGGTACCCTGGGGCATCTGGCCCACAAACCTACCACAGCAGGCTGACACGTGGGTTCTGACCACCCTCCAAGTTTGCATTGGGCTTGGGCATCCCTGTCTACTTACCCTAACACTGGCTGCTCAGATTGAAAGCTTTAAACCAGTTTGCCTCTAATCTGCAAAGGTACTCACCGCTCATACATCTAAAGTACTTCATTTGGTGGAATAAATGGATGAATCCATCCACCATCAATTTCCAATAAGTACTGTTCCCTGGAAGCATTGGGCACCTCCTGGATGGGATGCCCATATAATTTTTTGAATTGTTGGAGAAAATCACTTGAACCTGAATTCCCATAGGTGGATGTTATAGGACTTTCCGGTGAGCCACTGAGCCGCTTCTGAAGACCCTAACATGGCTTTCTAAGCTGCTCTCCCAACCCGGTCCTCGGGGACCCCCAGACAATCCACATTTTGGGAGCTGGGAAGGAACGAAAATATGGACTGTCTGGCAGGGAGCAGGGAGGGAGCAAAATCATGGACCGACTGTGGGTCCCCGAGGACCAGATTGGGAAACGCTGATGTAGAGACTGCATATTCTGCTGAAACTATTTGTGATAGTGATGCTTTCTGGCTTCCTGTTTAATTATAAGCTGATTATTATTCTTGGAAAAAGGCAAGAATGTCCAATCTGAATTCACAAATGTGCTCAGTGAATTAACAAGTCAACAAAGCAGAAAATGAAAATCGTCACTTCTTGTTGAACCGTTGACGCATGTGTTTTTGTGATGTGATACAATCATCCATATTCTCACCCGTCATCCTGGTCAGGTTTCCGGGGGGGGGGGGGGAAGCTGGGGTGCCTTATTTCAAAAATGGCAGAAGGTACCAATGCAATGTGAGAGAAATCATGCACAATTGTCGATTGTTGCCTAAAGATGGAAATGAGCAGTGACCCCCTAAACATATACCGAACTCTAGTATTGGTCTTTTCGTCTATGGCTGCTGATTTCAAGAACAAGGGTGAATTGAGTCCTCTATCTGACCCCACTGTGGGTATGATCCCCCCAATGTCATGTTCTGAGTTCCCAAGATTCACCAACTCCCTGCTAAGGTTGTGTGATGAAATGTGTGTGTAGGAGAGAGAGAGACTTAGAGAGTGTGAAATCCAGTTCCTGATATAACCTGACAGCCCCCGAGAAGTTATGACTTCTATAGCTGTCCCGAATGGTGGCCGAAAAAAAAAAAAATTTCGAATTACATTTTTTACAAATAGCACGCCGTTCACATTTATGAAACAAGGATTCCAGTGAGAAATGGTGCCCTTCGCACCCATACTGAAACAGAGTCTGTCTACTTCTAGTTCAAGTTTTGCAAAATATGATTCTTACAAAGAAAAATTAAATTAATGGTCAACAGATTTCAACCCACCCCAGTTAATTCCTCATTTATAATAGCGCTGGCTCTGTGCGAGAAGGCTCCTTAGTCACAGATCATTTGAGATGGCGAACTGTGAAGCCCCAGTAGCTATGGGACAAATGTTTTAATGCACGGCCTGGTGGAATATCAACTTTCCTTCCTCAGATGAACCGACCACCCATCTCACCGACACAAACACACACAAGCTGCCGTATGAGAGCTGGCTGCGCACACGAGGAAGCCCCCCCCCCCCCCATCATCATCTGTATAATAGTGCAGTGCAGGAAGGTGTATTTATGGCAGCAAGGTGTACTGATTAAGTGGGAGCAGCCGGAGGAGACTGCGGCGCCGTTAGGGAGGGACGCCAGCTTTCCGCATTCGCACAGACGCCGAGATTTCCCCGCCACGCCTGCACGAGCTCGGAATCATTACCATCCTTCCAGAAGCATCCGCGGACCAATAAACAGCAGTCAGGCCAGACGATTCTTCAGCAGCCCCTCTCCCCTGTAACCCCCCCCCCACCCCGCCTCTCTGTTTCCGACCCCCTCCCTTCTCCCGAGCAGGAGCTCTGCCGATGACTCACCTCCTCTGTGTCATCGATATGCTGGCCACAAAGCATAATCGCCCACGTCGCCGAAAAGGAGGTGTGACACCGTGCTTTGTCACAGTGTGTGTGTGTGTGTATGTGTGTGTGTGTTACATGCATAACACACACACTCCAGTCTCCACTGATCCCTCTCCCCTATTGATAACGCATTTTAAAACAGCAGCAGATACACATTAAGGAGAAAAAATAATATATATATAATATATATGAAATATATATATATATTTCAAAGTATAATTCAATGTCATTATTGGTCTGGGCAATGCATATTCATACAACATGCACAGTAACTCCCTTTCTCTCTCTCTCTCTCTCTCTCTCTCTCTTCTAGCTCTTCAGCTCAAATTTCTAAAATCATAACCATGTTAGATTTGTAGGGTAGCTGCACAGGGGGAAAAAAATGAAGTATGTAAGGGAACCATAAAATACGGCAGGAAAATGGGAAACAGACTGATGGAAGTTGAGTAGCAGCACAGTAAGTTATAAAGGATAAAAAATAAAGAATAATCAAATGACAGTGCGGATTCTTGCCAGTGCAGTATTAGCAGCCAGTAAGCAGAAATGGTTCAGTAAACAGCAGAAATGGACGGTGCACACTGGGGTTTGTTACTGTCTCCTGACTGTTACATCTTCTCTGGACACCACAGAGAGCTATTTTGGGACTATTTACACTCCGGACAGTAAATCATATACCCATAATCTCAAGATGTAATTCAAATAAGGGAATTAAGTTAGGTTTTTGCATGTATTGCCTAATTACAACTACTGCTATGTTTTCAGTTCCCATCCATCCATCCTTCCATCACTGTAGTAGATTCATGGTAAACATCTTCAACTTTTTCCAGTAAATCTTCCACTAAAAAGTTTATTAATTTGTATTTTTTTTTTATATTAAAAATGACTTTAGCCAGTTTCATGTACTTAGTTGTTTTATCAGATGGTATAACAAGCACAGTATAACAACAATAACATTTTAGCCCAATGCACCAGACTAGTGACACTCAATGCAACGTGTGATTAAATGAACATTCAGCTTCTCGCAAGCAGTGTGTAAAAGTGCTTACACATTCCTGACCCGCACACTGCGCGCGAATCTGCCCGCAGCATTGCTGAGGAAGCCGATTCCTCGCCCATGCTGAGCCCCTCTCGGCGATGCAAAAGTGTAAATCTCTGCTGATGCAAGCGGCGCGTGCCAGCAGGGGCCAGGGCCCATGCAATCAGCACCGGGCCAACCCAATCAACCCGGGGGGACGGGCATGGAGATGAGATCCTCAGCAGCCGCTCATGCTCATTAAAGACGAGGGCCGAGGCCACAGATACGGGAGATGGATAGAACAGGACGCTAGATTCCTTCTAATTAAATGACTTTCCTCCTGTTCCGGAATGCCCTGTCTACCAGACAGGTGTTAACCATTACAAGGGCATTCCAATTAAATCATCCCATTCAACCAGAACTTTTAATTTACTTGTTATTCTTGATCTATGAGGGTATCATTAAGTTGCGGAGAGGAAATGGTTTTTCCCCCATGAAGCCTCGGAGGAAAAATAAAATAGCCCAAACCACTTTGCCTGTAGTTTGATACACAAACCATTACACAGTGGTCTCTGCTCAGGCTGAGGTCACTCAGCTGAGGCTTCTCCATGCAATCTGACAAAACCCATCACAAGCAAGCAAAGCCTCTTGGGATGGAAAGTGTCCCAGGAGCAAAAACGCAGGCCACCTCATAGCAGACTACATTTCCCATGATCCACCTGCGGTCACATTGTCAAGGTGGGTGCTGGTAAACCGTGGTGGTGGTGGTGGTGGCTCCCTACTGGTTTTGTAAAGTGCTTTGGTCATCTCAAAAAGAGCTATGTAAAAGTAACATATCCCAATCCATAAGCTAAAATAAGAATGATAAACTATACATGTGCAATGAACTTAAATATGACACAAATGAAACATGCAAATAACTGTGAACATGTTTCACGCAAGGCTGACTGATCCTCAGTCCACTGAAAAGAGCAGAAAACCATTTTGAAGGAAGCAAAGAGGCAAAGAGGATGTTGCACTTTCCTAAACGTGCATGGAAAGAGCACTTCATCCTGTGGAACTGAGCGCCCCGTGCTGAAAAGAGGAACTTTCGAGGAGTTTCGCTCAGGAGAAATGGTTACATGAGAAGCTACAGATTAGTCACAAGTCTATATTTCAGGATCAATATCTACAGAATCATTTACTTTAGATCCAGTATTCTGATGCTTAAAAATGTTGTTGTTTCGAGGAGCAGCAGCCTAAAGCCGTGGAGTCTACCAGACTGGCGGGCTACCCTGTAGCGTAATGCCAATGAGCTCAGCTAGACTACCATGCAGCTCCCAGATTGCGTCACCATTTTCAAACCTTGGTTTTGTCTAGGTGTTTGCTTGACATCCAAATATAAAACGGAAGGGTTTTCTTCCCTCCCGCCTTTCTTTCACCGCGGTAGAGTTTACTTTCTGTTGTCTGCAGATGGTTCGATGAGGCTCCGCTAGGGGACACTGGCGGTGACACAGAGGATGGCTGCAGAGTCTGTCTTGTGACAAACCGTTTTGGGGAGCTCTCTCTCTCTCACACACACGCACTCATTCCTTCTCTCATTCCCTCTCTCATCCCCCTCTCACTGGGCAGAGTGCCGACTCCATGCTGCTGTTGTCTACAGATGGGAGGAGTTGGCAGGGCTTCCTGTGCGAGGACTCGGGCCTCCGCTTTGAATCGAAGGACACACTTGAGCAGGTCTGTGTGTCTCTTTGTCACTCCGCGCGCCCGGCCGGCACCGTCTCTGCATCCCGACGAGCGTCCGCCCCAAAGCTCTCCGTCACTCTTGTCAGAGACAGGGACGCTGTTCGGGAGGTGGGCCGCGACTGAGGCCAGTGTGGTCCGGCACAGGCTTTGCTGAGCACCGAGACACATGGTTGCATGTGAATCGAGAATGACACTCATCCTAGGGCCATGGAATATTCCAGAACGTTTGATACTGTAAAATCGGGTTAATGATTTATACTGGTCGCCAGAGCCCAACTTGACTGTCCAAAGCCGTCACTGATGGACTCAGCATTGCCAGGCCAAGAGGACTGGACTGTGCCTTTGGCATACCGAAGGTGTGCTAATGTTTTCTACATGGGGACTCCCTCTGGTCACCAAAATCCCAGCCCAGCCCTGCACACTAGTCTATGTAGTCCGTCACTGGAACCTCACTTTGAAGCCGCCAGATATCAGTTTTTAATTTTATCCAGTGCAATACTGTCACGCCGTTTTGGGATGCCTCTATGTAAAGGACGTGGGAGGAAGCACCAGACCCCTGCCACCACCCCAATACCAGACAGAGCCCAGGGCAAGCACATGTGGGGGGCAGTGGCCTGTGAGTGCCCCCCCCCCCAACACACACACACACACACACACATGCCTCAACCCCTCGGGGGGCCGCAGCTGCAGACACCCCCGCCTTCAATCCCGCACATGTCACATCCACGGCGGCCAGTGATATGATGAGGAGAAACCTGAGGTCTGCAAATGTGCACACACACACACACACACACACACACACGCACACACACACAATCACTGCTCCTCTCATTAAAATCCATGTGACTGTCTCAAGGATAAATGTAATGTGTGAATACCTTGGTTTTTAATTAACATAAAATTGATATTTACATTAAAAAACATAAATTGATTTTTTTTAATGAGGTAGGGAGAGCAAGTGAGACGAATCTAATTATGGCTGGGATAGGCTGATCGACTTTTCGCCGTTTTAAAGTCTATGCATACATCCAGTAGGCAAGTCTAAGCTTCAGATCAGATTTAATCTACTTTGGTGCAGATCATGTTTGGTTCTGACTTCGTCCCGAGACTCCTTGACTGCGCCGGGCACAAGCTGCCCCCTCCCCCCCCCCTTGTGGGAAGGGACTCTCACGCAGGAACGCGAGAACACAAATGGACGGGTCTCAGAGCTGCCTCGCTGTAATTCCAGAAGCATCCGGACACCCCGTCACGAATGCCCGTCCGCAACAGTCCCTTACGTGCTAATGCAGCAGACGACTCGGCGGGGACTCTGTCTGTGTCCCTGAACCTCTGCTTATGTGCCATCGTCTAGAAACACAAAGCAGGGATTGAAGAAGTATCCCCCCCCCCCCCTTGCCAGTAGCAGGACACAAACTCTGCCTCAGTTCCCGTTTCGTCTGACATCCTCAGCAAAAGGATGTCGCCAGCAACACCATGGCAACAGTCCTCCTCGCTCTGGTTTGCACTATTTACCCATTTAGCAGATAAGTGATCTCTCCCACAAACAGTGCCTCTCCAAGTTAGAGTGGAATGGCACAAAGGCTTTCTTTCAGTTACAGCGGCAGACCCAGCGAAGGTGACTGGTATATCTGCCAGTTCCGGTATGTATGGGAGGAGGAATTACTGTGAGCATCGATGGCCTTACTGATAGCATGAATCTCTCAAACTAGTAAGATTATCATTACAACACAGAGCTGCTTCTTCAGCTAGGAACTCCTTAGGGTTACATGAACCCTACGTCCATGTTTGAGAATCTGAGAAGTCTGACATGAGGCCTGCCACTGGTAGTACCAGGGCAATGGTTTACATTCCCAGTACCTTCATTTTCTGACCATGTTACATCTATTTCTTCATTTTCCAAAATTACTTATGCTAAACAGGATGGTAGTGAGCGTAATGAGTATATTCCAGGAACCAGAGTGCATGAGGCAGGAGACACCCAGGAAGGGATGTCAGTCCAGACACACACACTAACACACACACATGCATTTCTTTGGGGGGACTCTGAGGGGAATCTGGAGTACCCAAAGCTAACCCAAATATGAGAAGAACATCCAGACAGAGGTAGGAACTAGAGACGCAAAGATTGTATCGGTAATCCATCGGTATTGGCCGATACAACAACAATCAGCCATTGGCTGATGGTTAAAAATGAGCCAATAAATGACTGCCCACATTTCTTTGCACACCCACGTACTAAACAATTAGAAAAATGTCTGCTGTGTGGAATTATTTTAACATTGTTAGCAATGCATTTTGCAAACACTGCTCCGCTAAAATTTCACAAGGAGAATTCACAATTGACTGCTCACCTTAAGGCGAGACAGTGAAGGGTGGGAAGAGTTTCTGGAAAACAAATCCGTTCCAATAAAGCAGGCTGTAGTTCTGCGGAATAACACTAGTCTATCGGTAACACAAGAGTTTGATAGTAAAAGAAAATTCACTGCAGACAGTGCAAAATCAGGAGATATTAGTAAGAAAATTACAGAGTTTATCACACTTGATGATCAGCACTTTTCTAAATGTAAATATATGTAAATGTAAATATATATGCTGTGCACAATTATAAAATATAGTGCCACAGGACTGTTGCTTTTGCCAGACTTAAAATATATTTATTTTATATTTTTGGAATATAATAAATTACTTTTATTTGGGTGGAGTGTCCCTTTAAACTTATTTAAGCAGAACCGTCCAAACAATCTGTATCTGTGTCAGTTTTCAAAATACTCGGCTATCGCGCCCGCCAGAAATGTTCTTATCTTATTTTCTTGTAGGAGAGGGGGTCTTAATGCTACCCATTGAGACACTGGGTGAAAGAAAAGCTAGATAGTTTGGTTTTATCATTGAATTGTGGCCCATATGTCACTCTGGCCAGGGACGTCTGAATGTCCTTACCAGCTTCTCATTCTCTCCTTCTCCTTCGTATCATTAGCTCTAAAAACAGCTGAGATCCTCACAGTATATCCTACATCCCCCCAGAAACTATCACTCCAGAGCAATCTGTAACTTAGGAAGGCCGATTTTTCACAGTTGATACTGTGTGCAAAAGAGAAGATATGTATCATTAACAATTATCATGAATTTTTATTGTGTATGCAGGAATGGGACGTTGCGTGTAACATTTTATTGAATAATTGGCAAGATAATACACGCGCAAACGTAAGAAAAGAGTAATAGCTGTAGTTCTGCAGCGCATCAGCACGGAATTAAATGCCTGACAAAAGAAACCGTCGCTTATTTATTATAAAGCACCCCCACCCCTCCTTCACACTAACATGACAAGCAGGGAGACCAAAGCCAAGCCTCAGACGACTCCCACCCTGCCAAACACCAGAAATTCCTCTCCCATGAGTTCACGGATTTTCACAGTTATTAGGTCATGTGCATGAACCTCTTTCCTGGACTCCCTTCCCTGCACGCTCGCGTGTCGGTTCTGCCGCACGCAGGTTTACGGTAGAGGACGCGCTCGGTGGGACGTCAGTTTGCGCTTCCGTGCCGAGGTTCAGGGTTTCTCCGGTAATTTTGGCAGATTCGCTCAGGAGTATTTCGGAGGAGCATTTCTTACCACGCAGAAATACATCGCTGCGGGAACATTCAAATGAAGCTGCTCGTTCTCTCGTTTACGTAAAAACGCACAGGCGAGCGGTCGCATTGGCCACGTTGGCGCAAATCTCGAGCTGAAGCCCGGCGATGACACAGAGCAAGGCTTCAGTAAATCCTTAGCTCTCCAAACTGGTTGATCATCAGCCCTTGTGCCCACAGACTCTCCGGTTAATGAAACCCAGCTGGCTCTGATTGTGCTAAATGGCTTGGTTGTATTCTAAATGGGGTCAGCTGGGTAGATGTTACAGAAGCGTTGGGGAGGGGGGAAATTAGGGAAAGACATCCATGCCTGTGTACAGAAAAATGCGCCTTTTTGTGCTTTTTTCCCTTCTTGTGCACCTTTACGTGAAACATGTTCATTTTTAGCTGAATCTGTATCATTTTTCAGAGGCTATGAGTTCATTTTGTTACCCATCCATCATCCATAACTACTTATCGAGTGCAATCCAGTCTGGAGCCTATCCCAGGAAGCATAGATAAGATGCAGGACACCCTGGGTGGGATGCCAGTCTATTCTGTGTTAGTTTTTCTAAATAAAGTAATTTGTTTGATTAAATTCTGCTGTCCAGTGTGTCTATTAGATACATAGAGAAATATACATTATTGATCCCATGGGGAAATTCATTACTATTAAGCTCTTCTAGAAGCTGCCTGCCCTCACAACCAGTTACTGTTGACAATCGATATATGCATAAATAACAGAAGGTTCTGCCCCAGAATTGCCCTTTGTGTGCGTATCCCATGATGAAAGAGCATCCTGTCTTGGATGTACCTGGCTCTCTACCCTGGTTTTGCTGGCACGGGGTCCAGCTTGATCATGCCGCAGCGTTGGATAAGAAGTAATGGAAGATGGGCGGAATATCCTGCGCTCGGAGTTTCGAAAAAAGTTCTCGCTGAAATGCACCCCCCCCCCCCCTTCGTCAGTCATCAAGAATGGGAGTCACTTCTGGAGCCAGGGCAAAATGTGAACATTTGAAATATAATTCTTCCCTTAGATGAGGCTGACTCACTCTCTGAGGTTAGGGTTTCTTCAAGATCAACCTGCATGGGGGGGGGGGGGGGGGGGGGGGGGCACGAG
>JAODKL010000036.1:10977426-10997296 GCA_026780765.1 Petrocephalus schoutedeni | reverse complement strand
GGGCGGATGGAGAGGAGCAGGAGGCAGAGGGCCCGACGGGCTCAGGCAGCGAGGAGAATAGCGCCTGCTGCCACCTATTCACGGGCATCCATTATGCAGCGTGTCCATTAACTGCGGCGGTGAAATACAATCTCCATCAAAAAGAAACTCATTATTATTACTCATCACTGACACCGGCTGAGATAACAAAACGGTGTGACTAGGCATTATTATTCAGTTACTCCTGTGTCACAGGGATAAGTGGTCATTTTTATCCCAAACCCTAACTCCTACCACTCCATTAAAACAAAACCTGATTGTTCCAGTTGCAGACAGTAACAATTTCCCTGCCCTCTATAAAAAGCCTGAAACGTTTGAAGTGATACAAAAAAAAGTATATGATGTGTGTATAATTATATTTGACACGATGTTTAATTAATTTTGCAAGTGGTGCGTGCATTACATAACACCAGCTTAATCTAAAGAGCACATCACACAATGTGGAGATATTTGATACTGCATATGACATTAAAATATGCACAAGGTGTTCTCGGTTCATTCCAACATCACTTTTTTGTTGTAAAATATCCTTCTCGTCTGTCAGAAAACAAAATAACCTTTCGGCGGAATGGCTCTGTTTATTGTACGACCGGTACAGAATGTTGGAAAACGGTTCTTTCTGAATTCTTTCTCCAGGGATCCTGGTTTGAATTAAAACCATAACACGCAACTCATTGCAGTTTATCAGTGCTGACCCCGAGTTATTAAAACGCACGGAATCGCCGGTGGATTCTCACTCATGCATTAGTCTCCGGCGATACAAAGGGCATTTTCCCGGTCGGATGCGATAATCATCAGCGATATAAACTCGGTGCAGTTGCGAAAGGAGGCGAATAGCAGTTATCAACAGGGGTCAGTCAAACTTGACAGTATTTGAAGACTAACACGAAGAATCAGAACAAAAGGTGATGTCTAATAAGCTCTGAGGAGCAATTGTATGTTGAGGTCTTTTTGAGAAATGAGCTCTCACCTCTAGAGCCGAGGGTTCAGATGATGCCCTTGCTGTGTGTGTGTGTGTGTGAGTGACTGACCGAGGTTCCACTTTCCTCCTGCATTGTACAGGTACCGCCTGCTGTATAAGGACATAAGTGCCGATGCACTGGTATGTTTAAAATTTCCATTGTGTGTGGGGTGCCTACATCGGTCTAGTCTCCCGTCGAGGATATTACCCTCGCCTGTGCCCTATGCCGCCTAGGATAGGCTCTATTCCAGGACCCCCCGCAACCCTGAACTGGATAAGTGCTTGGACAATCGATGGATAGACTTCACTGGCCATAGAGTGCTTACAGTTTTTCTATACTTCTACAGGTAAAAATTGCAGAAATGTCTCTGCATTAAGTCTCAGCATGACATCCACTGGTATACTTAACAGCAGATAGCAATTTCTGTGCACATGCAATTTACCATAGATTTTACATTCTTCTTTTACTCTGAATTCTAGAGGTGATTGCTGTATGTAAATAACCCGGTGCTCACCAACTTGTTTTCTTTTTCAGTGGTAGATGTATAATATTTAATTTAGTAAATGTTAAGTGCAGAGTTGATTTATCCTGGTTTAGACAGAATCCTACGCTGATCACGGCATAACAAAGAGACCCTAAAATTCTGTCAAGAGGTCTGTCCTTTTCCTGGAATAATTGAAAGCGAGTGGCCATTTCATCTCTGCGAAGCATCTGCCTGTTGCACCTTCCAAAGCCTTGTTTTGTGTTTCTCTTCAACAGGACCCAAAAGGTGCATCATTTCTGGGGTCTATATTTGCGCTCACACCCCCCCCTCCCCGTGTGACTCTTCTCAGATTGTGATTGGTCGATCTGCAGGATTTCGGGATTTCGCTCGGGGGCGATCGGGAATCCACGCTCAGTGCCGATGACATCAGGATAGACATTTCGAAAGTTGATCTGGCAGTAGAATTATTGTGCCTTTTCTTGCTGGCTTGGTGACATTTACAGCCGAGGCAAAAATAGAGCAGAACTGGCATGGAGGCAAAAATGTGGCCAATTGTGCTCTGATTATGGTTTGGGAGAACTGGCACAGCCACATGGGGTATTTGCTGCTGCCTTTGCTGCTCAGCCGCTCTGCTATCGTGTCTCAGGGCAATGAAAAGACCGGGGAAAGAATCCAGAGATGTTTCCTCACATTACGGCTTCTGCCTAATGAATAAACAGTAGCGAAACCACTTCGGAAACTCTGTATTATTTATTCACAGCCTTTGGGGCACCATAATGAAATAGTCCCCCGAAGACTAGCATTTTTGGAGATGATAATAGCTCTCCGAAGTCTTGGCAACGGTTCAGCTGATCCATGGTTTTCCTTCAGTATTACAAACACACAGTCAACAACCTACGCATGGAATGGTTGGGCTTTCTTTTAAATTCGAAAAATGGGTTTAAGTTAATGTACGATGCTCTTTCTCTAACCATTCAGGCGATGATCCACGTTCAAGAAGCACCCACCATGACTCACCAGCACCACAATATTAAGTTTTCTGCAAATTATAAAATATCTCCTCGCATGCCGAAGCACGGAGAAAGGTAACCGGCTCAACATGATACAGCTCCCCGCAGCATGTTAATAGTTATACCAGAAAAACTGAGAAATGTCCCTGGAAGAAACATTACTCTGCTCTCAGCATCTTGCTGAGAGAATGATCTCGCAGCGAGAAGCGTGTTAGTGACACAGGTCCCTCACGGAGACAATGAACTGAGCAGAATGGTGAGGAGGTGTTATCATTTACAGCCGCGTAATGCTGCTTACGCACCGTGTATGTTACATCCTAAAAGAACGTGCCAAAATACTTTTCTCCTGCACCATGGAAATGATATATAACTATAAAAACCAACGACTGATTTGCCCTTGTGCGCTGGATTATGGGATGGTGTTTTGTCTTTTTTGGAATGGGTGCCATCTAGTGGCTGCTCGTAGTCCTACACAGAACTTGACAAAGGGGCTCTCGAAGTTCATTTAAATGGCTAATTGTTAGTTCTGATTTCCCTGCTCTGTTATTTTATGTTACCGAGATCAGCGAGACAGCGGAGCCTTAAGCCCATTGATTTCCGACTAGCATAAATTAATTAATTTGTTTATATCACCCCCTCTCCCACACACATTATATCATTGTGGAGACCCTAGTTATACGGTCCTTTAACCCACACTAAAGCCAGAATGAGTTCTGGTGTCTTACGGCACAGACTAAAGCATACGCACCGTCCAGAGGTGTCAATTTCAGGTCCAGAAAGTAAAAATCCACACCAGGATGTTGTTTCAACCAACCAGTTGAGCACTCTATGACTGTGACTCTTTATGCTCAACTGGTTGGCTTAAACAAAATCCTGGTGTGGATTCTTACTTTCTGGACCTGAAATTGACACCTCTGGCACCGTCCCAGACTGTTAAGACAGTTCTATAGTGGCAGCACTTGTTCCAAACCCTGTTCCTGTCGCCGTTTTGCAAGCCCTTGTCTGCAAGCCTGGAGGTTTCAAATCAGGCTACACCTTTTTAAGCTGTTAAAAATATGTCATCTTGCTATGTTACTTGATACTCATGCAGAACTGAACTGTGGCTCTGGCAGTCCACCAGGTTCCCGATATTACATGATGGGCATATTTAACAGGGAACTTGTTCTCATTCACAAGTTACACTTAACACTAATTGTATAATATATACGTATTCACTGTGTCGCTCACTGCCGTGTGGTTCTTTGGTAAAGTTGTCAGGAACATGCATTTCTTTGAATAAGAAGGTATTTGTAGTATGATAGCACATAGCGAATAGAAATGCTAAGGTGAGTATACGTGTGAACGGGCATAAAAGCAGTCTGTGCTTTTACAAGTATATTTTATAAGTATGGGCATATGGTGGAGGACAGCTCGGGAATCTCTGCGGAACGCCGAGCGCGCGTGGGATTCCACCCCGGATGATGCACGAGGCAGGTCACGGCCTGGGGGGCTCTGGGGGCCAGGGTTTGAAAAATGCAAAGAGAAGTTCAAGCGAGACGGGCGATTAATATTGCGCATTCCTTTAACGATGTCCCCTCCTTAAGTGTGTACTGGCCGAGAAGTGACCTTCACGATCTCTGTCATGAGAGCGATTAGGAACGATTACTAATAAGACACCTGCATGCCGCCCTTTAATTGTACCAGTGCCAGACAGACATGATTAATGTTAATTTTAACCCCAAAAGACACGATTTGTTGAGAAAGGGGAACCAAAAGGCAGGTGAAATGTATCGTTTGCAATAATTTGTTTTAAAAAAATAAGCCAGCCCATTCCCAGACACTATACCTCTAATATTCAGTCATTCTTCCTCTAATATTCAACAGAGGAAAACTGATATTTTTCAGCAGAAATGTGCATGATCAACCAATGAATACTTTTTAAGGTGTTTTTTGGGGGGGATTATTATTTTGTGGAGACCGTTGAATTATTTAATATAATGAGCGCAGTACAGTGTTACCACTGTTGTCTCACACCTCTGAGGCTGTTCTAGAGTCTGCATGTTTTCCCCGTGTCATCATGGGGTTTCCGTCGGGTACCCTGGTTTCCCCTTCAGTGCAAAAACATGTCGAGGTTAATTGGAGTTACCAAACTGCCCGGAGGTGTGAATGGTGTATGTGCCCTGAGGTGGGTTGGTGTCCAGTCCTGGTATATCAATCCATCCATTTTCTGTACTGTCCTACTCAGAGTCAAAGGGGGTCCGGAGCCTATCCCGGAGGCTACAGGCGTAAGGTATGGAACAACCCAGGTTGGGGCACCAACTCATCACAGGGCACATTAACACAGCATTCACTCACACAGGCACACCTAAGGGCAATTTGGTCATTCCAATTAACCTCAGAATGTTTTTGGACTGTGGGAGGAAATCGGAGTACCCGGAGGAAACCCCAGAATGACACAGGGAGCCATGGTGGAGGCTCGAACCCTGTGAGATTTGTGAGATGATATACTCAGTGACAAAAAAGTGAAGCACCCAGATGGAGTGGTGGAAATTAAATGAATCTGCATGTGGTGGAAGGTCGTACAGCCGTTGTATCTTTTCCTGCGACAAGTCGGCCCACAGCTGTTGTAACTGGCCCTGGAGATCCTGTAGATTGGCCGTGGGTATGAGTTGATGTCCGAGCTGTTCCTACACATGTTCATTTGGGGAAAGATCGGGGGACTTGGCTGGCCATGGGAGGACCTCAACATGACCCAGGCAGCCCATAGACATATGTGCCGTGTGTGGAAGGGTGTTGTCTTGTTGAAAGACTGTACCAGAGTGCCGTCTCAAGAGGGGTAAGACATATGGATGCAGGATGTCACTGACATAGCACTGTGCTGCCAGGGTCCCCCGAATCACTACCAGAGATGACCTGTCATACCCTATGGCTCCCCACACCATGATTCCAGGGGTAACACCGGTGTGTCTCTCCACAATATTGTCAGGATTGGTCCTCTCCCCATGTGCACACGATGTTCATTCGTGGTAATGCAGAACCGAGACTCATCACTGAACATGTCACGACGCCACTCGTCATCAGTTCATGCCTCCGGGTTACAGCACCACTCCAAATGCAGCCGTCTCTGTGCTGGTGTTAACGGCAGCCTACGCATGGGATGGTGAACCCGTAGGCCAGCTGATGCTAGTCGTCGAGACAAGGGGTGTTGTAGAGAGTTCACTACCTGTGTCTGGATGGCAGGCACAGATATCAGGGGTTTTGTAATACTTTGCACAGAATACGATGATCCTCCCTTGGTGTGGTCTGTCTTGGGCGACCAGAACCTTCACGACATGTGTGGGTGCCCTCGTGTGCCCACTGGGTGCAACATGGGGTGACCGTGACATCTGCATGCCCCACATGCCGGGCAATTGCATGATATGACCACCCGGCCGCAAGCAAATCCACAATGCAACCACAATGCAACGAGGCATCCTGTGTCTGGTGACTAGACGTGCCAGTTCCTTGCAAAGTTAATCATTTACATACTAATCGCTGGTCTGCACGCATACCAAATTACATCCAAATCGGACCATTACTTCTGGGTGCTTAACTTTTTTTGTCACTGACAGTATATGTAAGAGAGGTGTAAATTTCAGGTCCAGAAAGTAAAAATCCAGAACCATATTTTAGATTTTTATTCATATTGATACAGGAGATGGAGTAAGTTGGTCAAGAAGTAGTAAACTAAATGAGTTTTAATTAAGTACTTTTGACTAGATAACTTGTGAGTTATCACCCTTTGAATCAAGCAACTGTTTACAGGGGCACAAGGTCTTTGTTTGGCTTGGGGCATTTTGGGTGAGTATCCTGAAATCCAAACAGATGATGGTTTATTACTTTTGTAAGAAAATTCTCTTTCTTAATGTGTGGGATGCCAAATTCTTCTGGGACCACAGCAGTCCTGCGATTACATTTTGGTTCTTAAGTGAGTATTTAGCCCAGCATATTAATCAAGTTTCCAAAAATACCAACCTCCCAGAGGCACGATAAAGACATAAGTGACTCATAGTCTGGATAGCTGCCAGTGAGTCCTCCATCCACAACAGAGGATGTATCATTATTGTTTGGAGTAGGATCTCTTTCGAATGCTTCAAGGAACAAAACAGTGCAAGGGGTTGCATTAGCATTGACATTCTTCCTGAAGTGTCCTACTTGCAGATGGAGGTTAAGGAGGTTTAGAAAGTAAATGCTAAGAGACAAGCATTTTCCTCTGTTGTGATGGATAGAAAATTTGACAAATGTAGCTTGAGCCATGAGTAAGTCTATTGCAAGGCCTGCAGATGGGGGAGGCACAGTACATGGTTGAAATAGATAAATGACACAATAAATTGCAATTGTACATTCCTTAGCTAAGTATATGAGGGCATGCTGGTGATTTAACCCACCAGGAGAGTCAGGGGGTTTCCGTTTTACCAAGACTAACAAGTTGGAATTTACAGATATCTGCAAGCAGAGTAGCTAGAAACACTTTTTAGATTTGCTTTTATAAGAATTACTTTTATTTTCAATTGGTTGACTATTCAAAATGATCTATTTATATAGTTGAATGTCTTAAGTGAGGAATTTTGAGAACTTGCTCAAAGGTACAACAGTTCTTCCTTGTGGGCACTGGTTCTCTTGCACGCCCATGACAATATTCTCCATGAGTAGCTGAGATGATCAGGCACAATATCTTCAAGATGCAGGTTCAATAAAGACCTAGTTTAGCTTTCCTGCCACCCAACAGTGACTGTAGCAGTTTTCCTCCAGGAGGACCTTGTGAAATCCTGATAACGTCCTTGTTGTAGGTCACAGAAAAGTACTGATTATGAATGTGAATTATTCCAAAGGGAAATACATATAAAGAAGCCACCAAGGACTTCTGTTCAAAGCACACAAAGTGAATCAGAATGTGTGAGAGACATGTTCTGAAACTGCAACTTCTTCCAGGGGAACAGTCTAATATAGGACAGGACAAGGACGAGGGCCCAATGAACAGCAGATCCCAGTGTGGGGAATATGCATAGATTTCTTACGGTGCTCCAAAAAATACCACAAAGCTCAATAAAACATGTTCTCAAGCTTGTTTTGCTTATAGCCTTGTTGGAAAAGAAAAACCTCAGGAGTCACATTTCTGCTCATTTTCATTATAAGTGACATGTATTTCAGAGATTAATTTCTATAGAACAAAGGCAGTGAATATTTGTAATTATCACTAGAGGGTTTCTGGGACAGGCTGGCCTTTGGTGTAGTCCACGCTGAAACAGCTTTGTGTCACTGTGAATCATGTGTGGTGTTGGCCTCGGGGGTACAGGAGCTCCGGATCAAAGTGCGCTGCCTCTTCCACGGAGCGCTCAAAACCACAAACTGACAGCGGAACACCTGCCACATGGGGGGGGGGAGGGGGGGTTACACACACGGCATGGAAAGGGTGAACTACAGCCTGACAGCAGGTGATCCAATACAATTCAGTTAGGAATCATGAACAGAAAAATGAAAGAATTATCAAAAATTATATAGCACAGAGCAGATAATGAAATACACAGTCAGAAGAAGAACAATATAACTCTTAAGATGTGTAATTTCCCAAAAAAAAAATACATTCAATTAAAACTGACACATCTGGCGTACTAAATTGGAATGAAATAAAATTGGCTCTGGTCATATGCTGAAGAGAAAAGAGGCACATTTATACCACTTCTCAGTCTTTCCAAATACTTCTTTAAAACTAGTAGAGTCATATTGCATTATTTGACAAAGTCCTTTGCCCCCGAAAAATGGGGAGTGGGGATTGATCACATGGTCCGGACTATTATTATTTTCAGTCCACCAGTTGTGGACCTCTAATGGAAACATATAGGGGCGTCGTATTACATGGTGTCTGAGTTGTTGTATTTATCAATCTCAGTAACACACACCATAATACTTCCATACTTTCTACATTCAGATCTATATTTTAAACTTCCCCAAAGCCAAATTTATTACTCCGGGCAGGTATGTATTGTAGGCATAAACTATGTAAGACATGGTATATCAATACTCTCAGGAATGTGATTGTAGTTTGATGAATTTGGATGTAATATAATAGCTTCTGGTTCTTAAGGTAATAGATTAACTCCGGACCCTTGAAAGAAGAAAGCAAGCACATTGGGAAACAGACGGTACGGAAAACTCCGGATTGTTTTTTTTTTTAAGTAACACAGGATACCTTGTTTTCAGGAGACATTTTTGTGTGACAGGAGTCTTTATCCCCCTCCAAGACCTTCTTGCACTGGGATTTTGCGATTTCCGCGGTTATGTGATACTGGCCCCCGCCAATATCCTGAGGAATAATGTTCAGTATTAGTTTACATTTACCATGCTTACGCAGCAAATAAGACATGGAGTGATTAAATGTCAAACTATACATCTGCTGATTTCAGAAGCTTTAATATTTTGATATTATTTTGCTGTTCCAAAAAAAAATATATATTTTAAACATGCTGCACACAGTGAATTGGTTCTCTACACATTTTAGGGGAGTTTTTAGAGGGTACGTAGTTGTTTGCTTTCAAAATGGCCTGTGATACAACCTCTGCACACAATGTTGTCGTGGACATGAGCAAACAGTTCAGTGTCAGGGTCCTTTAGAGAGATTTCGTTGCAAATGAGCAAGAAGCAATTTGTATTACAAAATAATTCTCAATAATGTGAGACAGCTATATTTGAATATATTATTTCCTAAATTAGGATGGATCTTATTTATAATTTCCCTGGAAGAGATACAGATGCAGACCTATAAAAAGGGAATTCAGCAGAAGCAGAACACTTCTTATCATTTTGATTACGCATGAAGATAAAAATTTGACTCACGGCCCTCTGCACAGAGCGGATCTCAGTGACGGTGTAGAGGTGCAGCTCTTTGCTGAAATAGTTGAAGCTCTGCAGGGCGAAGCTGAGGCAGGCCTGTGCCTCGGGATCATCCTGGGGGACGTCCTGCAGGGGCGCAGACTGAGCCACGCAGGTGAAGGAGAGAAGGCCACAGAGATACGCCAGGGCCCGGATCATAGCTACTTAGGCAGGTATCCTCGGAGAAGCCTGAGTGCGTACAGGCAGAGCAATGTTATATATGCACACGCGCCCACACACAAACGCACACACGCACTGTAAACAAACACAGGAACACTCACATGCAGTAAACATCTACGAACTTTGCCAGGCCAAGGACGCCTAGTTATGTAGGACCATTAAAATTTCTAGACTTTAGCAGAGGGAAATCGGTGTAAGTGGAAAAAAATAAAACAGATTTCAGTCAGTTTTACAATGATTATTATATTAAAATTTACCAAAGGCTTTCAATTATGGCTTCAATATAAAGATTAATCCAACCTAAAAAGTACATTTGGAAACACGTTGCCTGCAAAATCATTATTCTTCCCGGGAAAGTCAAGAGTTCTTATCATCGTAGGGGGTGAGAATATACTTTCCCTTGTGAGACAAGCTTTTTTTGTGCAATTACAGTATTTACATTACCTGTGTTAGAGAAGTCAGTATCAGACATTATCCTGTGGGTGGTGCTCTCAGTCTGGATTGCGAGGTTCTGAGTCAGGTCCAGTATAAACCGGAATAATCCACCTATGGAAAGAATACAGACAGAGAATCCTTCTCATTTTTAAACTTACAGTGTAAGATGATAGCTGGTAGGATTTGGTCCTGGCTTTGTGGAGTCCTGGCATTTGTTACACATCATCTCTTTAGCTCGACTAGCAGGCTGCTTGATTGTGATATCATGCAGCATATTCGAAAGATTTTGCAGGTGCAAATGCATCATGAAAAGGAATTAAAATCCAGAAAGCATGGGTTTCATTTTGACGGTGGTTATTTGTGGGTGACACGGCTCGTGCTCCTGGGTTTCCCTGGGTGCGGAGACGCGCAGTTTGGCTAATTGGCGTTTCTAAATTACCCAGAGTGTGTGGTTGAATGCTTGTGTGCCCTGCTATAGACTGACATCTTTTACTCCTGGCTTGTGTCTTATGCTGCCTTATGCTGGTTGGTTTTAGGCCCTTGTGATCTGGTACTGGATAACGCTGAGTCATCAGAAAGGGGAGGGGGGGTTAAATCTAGGATAAAACTAGACACATCCAGCAAGAATCCATGTATTGACATGACTAAATTCTCCAGTACATATTTGTGCTAATAAAAGTGGGGCGGGGGCTTCACATCAGTCATACCTGGATCCAAGTGCAATTGTACCTCTTGTACTGACCCCCAGCATTGGCCCAGATTTAATAGAAAACCAGCCAGGACCAGGATTAAGAACCACTCTACCATTCTAAAAACCATTCTGCTTTGAGTATGGCAGAATCTGTAGCCCGCAAAATCCTTGGCCATACCTTGTCATACAGTGCTATGATTTCACAAAATCCATCACATACGTGGATGGTCGTACGTATTTATTTGTATCAAAAATGCAGAAGGAGATTAGCTATGCTAAGGACGGAGCGGCGCATGCAGGAAAGCCCCGTGGGTCGTATTTGTTTTTGATTTATTAGCTGGCCAAAGTCTGTGTCGGAATGTGGTGTTGCTATGACGCTGCTGGGAGTTAGAAAAAAATCCTCCCTCTGTGTCTGGAATAACTGGGAAATAACCCACTGCCAATCAGCATACTGGACTCACTGCAACACAGAGCGACGTGACAAAGAAACAGATACAGTCAGATATAAGTTATGATTTATTCACGTAAATAGACCGCATCCAAAAATCGAACGCGTTACAAGCTTTGAATAATTTGTGAATGTAATATGCTTATGCTTTGAAAAGAAAACCCTTAATACTATTTACCATTCACAATCCTGACATTGCAAGATCGATACAGTGGAAATAATACTATTAATATTATTAATACTATTCAAAATTAATTTCACAATTACAATAACAAATTGCTAATACGCGTTTAAATGACATGTTTCCGTAATTTTTTTTTCTGTTGGATTTCTTAGGTAAAATAAAAATTTGCAAGACTGAATGATATTGATATATGCCTCTGATATTTACGGTAATTCAGTTAAAGCAGTTTTTATAAATACGAGTTCTTGGTAATATTACCCTAGTATCTCATCCAAGGTGTACCTCAGCCTTGTGGGAAAGGTTCCATCCCCCCGACCCGTCCCCCCCCCCGCGAAGCCAGCCAGGATAAAGATGAATGGATGGATCTATGGATGGATGGATGGATGATAATCTCACTTTTTCGCACACAGTTTACGCACTTTTCATTAGCACTAGTTCCGCCTCGGCATAAAAATAAGATTGTTTATCTGCTCGTAGTTATTTGTTTCTTGAGACATCAATTTCGTTAATCGATAACGTGATTGGCTAAACGCCATGTCACTAGTAAAAAAAATTACGATTCTCAAATTCTATTGGTCTGTACAGCTGTCAATCATCCCTACGCGGCGGCACTGATATGGTACCCTGTTAGCAACTGATATATCATCAGTTTGATCCGCTCGCTTATAATAGTGACTGAACCGTACGAGCGAGTGGGAACTGATCCCAGATCAGATAAGAGGCTGTAAACGGAGCAGCGCTAAGATGGCTCTCGGAAGGCGTGACTTGAGGGCGGGCTAGCCGGCTACGTACGGCCGTTGCGTAGCAGTAAGGAGGTTCAATGAGAAAAACGGATCCATCCGAGGAAGGGACGGGATCGCTGGCGTCGCCCGGACGGCTCCGCTGCTTCCCCCCCGGCGGTCGGATCATTCGTCGCGGACGGCTGAGGATGAGGTAGGACGGCGGGGACGTTTCGGCGAGCCGGGGCTGCCCATCTCCGCGGGGGCGCCTTGGGAAGCGTCCAGCGGGACGGTCTGGCGGCAGTAGTGCCCGGCCGGGGCGAGCGGGGTTATCCTGCGAGAATAACCGGCGGTGCACGGAGCCCGATTTAGCGGGACGGTCGGCATCGTTCGGCCGGCGGCTGCAGGACTATTTGCGTCCGGTTATATGTAATAGGTGTAGTATATTCGCCAGCGTGGGTGAGATCTGCATTGGAAGTTAACGGGACCGGACCCCCCCGCCTCCGCCACCCCCCGGCCGTGCCTTGCGGAGCCTTTCGCCCTTGACATGCCGCCGATCGCCGTCGGTCCGGCTGGAAATGCCGCGATCCGTGCGGGAGGAGGCGTGCGGTCTGCGGCCGGGGGTCCGTCCGGGCGAAGGCGCACATGTCGCCGCTGTCAGTTCTTATCGCGCAAATGGCTCCGGCGGCACCTCAGCCCTGCGCGTCTCCCCGCCCGGTGCCACCTGCCGACCCCTTCGGGAGAGCCGCCTTTCGGAAGGACGCCCGTGATCCCGGTGGCGGCGGGGTGGGTGGGGGATGCTGACCGCTCTCTCGGTCCCTCTCCCCCGTTACATTGCATTATCCCCCTTTGTTTCTGCAGATGAAAGGCAGCATCTTGTAGCCCGCGGTCGCCGCCGCTGCAGGCCGGCAGCCCCGTGATGTCCCGGGCCGCCTGTGCCGTCCTTTCCCCGGCGCACAATGTCAGCATCCCCGTCAGGCAGATCGCCTTACTTATGCACCATTAATTCCTGCCCTTTGTTGTTTCACCCTCCTTTTAAAATACCTCGCACAATTGAATAGTTGTTGTGGTTAATATTTATTATTTTTTTTTCCCAGGGCAGTATAATCTGAAACCCCTCCTGCTATAGTTATATGGCTTATTGTTCAGTGTTAACCCTTTTCCCTTGATAATTTCCCCATGTGAAATTTGCCTACCTTTTAATGATGCTCTGGGGTCAGACTGACCCCAAACACGGGATAGGGGTTAAATCGACAATACCTGCTTCTGCATGTGCTTTTGACGTATTTTGTTTTAAGTTTGCAGTTATATGTGAATGGGGGGATGTATCGGCACTGGAAGAGTTGCGGTCGGCCAGGGCTTGGTCAAGGCCCCCATCAAAAAGGCTTCATTCTGGGGGCAGAGGGCTCAGGGTTGAGCGATTCCTCCTAATTTTAGCATTTCCTTTTCACTTTTTTTTAAAGCACCTTTAGTCACTGGCTCGCACAGTTCCTCCGGCCGCTCCTGGTCCTTCTGGACCTTTGTAGGTTAATTTGGAGGCAGGGCTGCCCCTCTGGTTATGGCTCTTACGGCAGACGGTTATTCCCTGTGCATGTTGGCATGGCATGCAGTTGCACATTTGTAAACGCGTCGGCTGAGACCCACTCAAGCTTCAGCCCCTTCTAATGTAGACTCGGGATGCCCGACCGGTCCCGCAGGCCTCTGTGGTTTGAGCTCCGTATCATTCTCGTTCTCGTTTGGTCGTTATTTTACTTTATGCGTTTTGAAGTTACAAATGGGATGATGTGCAGTATCCTACTGTTGGTGTAATGACATACGCACATGGTAAGGAACATGCATTGTATGAGTTTTGGCACAGACATCGTTTTGTGGATGTTCCTCGTTTTAGACTAGTGGGTGATTATCTTTCCCGTGGATGGGTGTCTTTTCTGTCAGTCTCGTTAAGCAATGGGGATGTGGTAAAGTGGTGAGGAAACCCACTTGGTTTGTATGCCCTGTGGCGTTTTTAAGAGGTGCGTCCGCCGTCCTCGCCCTGTCATGTCTGCACTGTGACTCAGAATACCGCAGGAGAGGACTTTCTTTGGGTTCCTCCCGTCCCGAAATCCGCTGCTCGTGTCTCTGGCGTAAGGCTTCCACTTTAGCGAGAAGCCCGAAGGCCTGGTGGTTGGTGGTGGTTGGCGGTGGTTCTGGGTCCTTTTGTGTCCCGTTTGACCTTTTGGGGCGGCCTGTGCGGAAACGCGTGCCGAGCAGCTGACAAGAAGCGTGACCCGGAGAGAGAGTCGCGGGAGCGGCAGGCCCAGGGTCAGCGCCACTCAGGAACGCCGGCTTAACGCGGGCATGTTTCCCACCGAAAAGTGCAGCAGATATTGCGTCCTTCCCGGCTGTTACACGTCGCCCGCTCTGAGGACGCCGTGCCCCCTGCCCGTGAGTGGCAGGCTTGCGGACCCTTATTGGTGGGTAATCGGCGAGGGCCTGCCTGCCAAACGAGGAGGCCTCCTGCCCGGGTCGTCCGGAGCTGCCTTTGTCTGCCTCTGTAATTACAGACTGGCAGTGATTCAGGGCAATTTCTGCCATTGTCGTGTCGACACTGTAATTGTTTTATTTTTTCTCTTTCCCCCGTGTCAGGCTGTCGAGAGAGAACAGGGTTGTCTGTGTGTCTGTTCTCCAGGTGCCCTGTTAAATCAGTGTCCGCTGTGAGTCAGCTGTGCGCGCGTGTGTGTGTGTGTGTGTGTGTGCGCGCGTGTGCTTGTGCTTTTTAAGCCTATATGAACATCAGTCACCCCAGAGTTGAGCGAGGAAATGGCTGTTTCTGTCTTCACTTATCACTCTCCCAGAGAATATGTGTTGTACATTTTTATGTTTAGAGTTTGTCTGAAAGATGCTTCCGACTTCTCCGCAGAATATTCTCGCTCTGTTTTGCTTTAGTGGCTTTGGGGCATGTTGCGTAAAACCAGAAACGCGCTGGGAAATGCCGCATCGTAATTCGGGGCAATTAAAACCCACGGCGTGGGGGCAGTTTTCTGTAAACTCCTTTTATAAATTGTCACATAAAAGGCCCCGTGCAGCTGAGAAGACGTGGTGGAATTATGGCGACCAGAGATAAACATTCTGATCCCATCCCTCAATGTGCTGCCCGCTTATTTTTAACCAAGGGTGGAAAATCGCACGCACGGGCGCTCGGCACAGCGAGGGTAAGTAATTATGAGAAGGCCCTAATTCCTCGGGGGGGTGTTTGTCCTCCTCCACCCCTCCCCCCAAAACGAGATGCTCAGGGTTTCTAATCCCTAATAGGATTTATCCCGACAGATGATTGTCAGGCTTTCTGTGAGGGCTTCTCTCTGTCGATCTGCACCAGCCATCATGTACTTTTGAGTTCATAGTGCTTACTTCAGCATCTATGCACGCACTAAATAGTGCCTCCTGGCCTAAGTTCGGACCTTAGCTCATAGCCTAATCCTGTAGAGCTTTTATTTTCAGTTCATTTATTGGTTTCATTTGTGCCGTGTGACTTTGGGGATCTGGAATCGACTGGCGGATCTGAACAGGGGTTAATTCGCTTGTGGTCATTGGATCCCCCCACTTTTCCCAGCCTTCTCAGCACCGTGCCCCCCCCCCACCTTAGTTGGCGGGGCTCTGTGGGGGAGGGGGGCTCTGAGGCTGTAGTGCTGAAAAGCAGAGCACCATGGCTGCCCCGAATGGCTCTGCCTACCAACGCCAGGGAACCACTAATTAAATGGCACTGGATTATTTATTCGCGGATGGTCACGGGCCGGTATTAATGGCTGCCTTCCCCCTTTAGTGACAGACGGCCCTTCTGGTCGCCCAGGCGGCTGAGGGTTCCCCATCCGCCAGTGCACCTTCCCCGATGAAACAGGCTAGATATAGCCTCTGTGCGGCCTGCAGTCGATGCTTGCAGGTCAGTTTGCACCTGTCCTTGTGGAGCCTCCCCCAGGCGTGGAACTAAGACCCCTGTCGTTCCTGAAAACCCCAAATAGCCAAACAAGCATGAGTTAGCATGGTCAGAGAGGCTTAGTGGTCCTTGGCTGCAGATTCTACTGGGGGTCACGTGATTGTCCCGTTCCTTTGGCGCCTGTCTCTCACACCCCGCTTCTCTGCTATAGGCGGCAGCAGGTGGGCTTGTCACGGGACCCGCCCCGCAGCCAGAAGCCTGCACCATCCTGTCGTCTCACGTTGCGGCCAATCAGACGGCCGGCCCTTTGGTGCTGATGCAGGGTATTGCTGGGAGACCGAATCCCTCAGTGATTGGCCGATTGCTCTGATAGGCCGCCTTTTTCGTAGGCCTGTGTCACTAAAAGGGGGCAGGAGGTAGGCCCCCATTCTTTGCATTGGTTTATTCCACTGGTCTCTTGCTCCCCCCTGCTTCCATACATTGGTTTGCTCTGTTTTCCTGGCCCAAGGTAACTCAGGACCAGAAACGGCTAGTTGTTCCTTTTGTGGTCCCACCCCCTTCCTGCAGTGAGAATACACAGACGGAGCTCGGGGCTCGTCATACAGTGTGGCTCTGTTCACCAGGCCATCACACTCGCTGTTTTACTTGCCTTGTAACTTAACTCCGAAGGCCTTTGGTTGTTTGTCAAAAGGACTACCTGATTTATCCCCCTACCACAATTCTACCCCACTCCACCCACGGCATGCTATTTTCAACTCTGTGGGTGCTCTATGGCACAGCTGAATTAAGGGGACATTAGGAGCATTAAGGTGTGTGTGGTCATGTATATATTACATTGTGGGAGCATATGTCCCCACCATGTGCTTAAAACCCTGTTAGTTTGTGAAAAACCTATGGATTAAATCAAACATCTTGTAAGACTTGTATTTTGTTTGGTTTCTTATGGTTAAGATTAGTTAAGGTTAGCACTGGGTAGGTTTTAAGGGTGTCGTGACTGGGATTAGGGTTTTGCAGATAGACATGAATGGACGTTCCTTGCAAGTAGAGGAATACCAATGTCTGTGTGTGCGTGCAGGTGTCTTCTCTTGGCTGTGTACTACTCTGTTTCTGCCATATGGCACCTGACAAGAGGGTTAAAGCAGCTGTTTTCAGTACGTTCCTTTCCCTGGGTCCTCTGGAGGAGCAGCCTCTGGGTCGGGGGACAGTCAGACACAGAGGACGTTCCTGGGTCCTCTGGAGGATCAGCCTCTGGGTCGGGGGACAGACAGACAGAGGACGTTCCTGGGTCCTCTGGAGGAGCAGCCTCTGGGTCGGAGGACAGTCAGACACAAAGGACGTTCCTGGGTCCTGTGGAGGAGCAGCCTCTGGGTCGGGGGACAGACAGACAGAGAGGACGTTCCTTTGCTCAGGTGTGCAGAGGTAGAGGCTAGAGCCCCACGTCGGGGGTCTGCAGCAGTGGCCGGGGGGCTTTCCGTCAGTCTGCTTCTCATCATGGGGAGAGCTTGAACAATAGAGATTATTAGGTCTGTGTGTAATGTGACACTATTGTGTGTCCTGTCATTTTGGGGGAGTCGTGAAGGTGTTTTATTGCCATGGAGAACAGAGAAAACTGTGTGTCTTCCTGGGGTTCTGATGGCTGGTATCTTTGCTGTCCATACAGCCATTGCAGCAGAGATTTCAGTTATCAAGGGCTGCTCGATTTTATGTTTTTTTAGCAGATACTTTTATTCAAAGTGATATTGCCACGTCTTTGAGTAAGCACAGACTGACAGTCTCAGGGCGATTGGTGGATTAATGGCAGCAGTGACATCACTCTGCTGACCTTGGGATTTGAACCCGTGACCTTTTATGATCATAGGCACAACATTCTAAGCCACTGTGCCATAAACCGCTCCTTTTTCGTATTATTATTATTATTATTATTATTATACTGGACTTGTTAATGTACCTCAGAATGTTTTCTCTCAGCTCTGCTGATAACTGTCTAAGGAACCTTGTGGTATCATTGGGTGGTTTTCATGTTAATAAAAATAGTTCTTTTTTCCCCCTGTCCAGAAGGCCGCCAAGATAATTTTAATGTCTGAGCTGCATGTGATTTGGGCACAGGAGCGGACATGCGTGGTTGGTTAAATCGCTAAGCCCACACTGGCCTTTTTGTCGGCCGGTCTGCTCCGTAAGCTGAACAAAGCGAGAATTGGTGCATAAAATGTCAGGACGGAGCCATCTGCTGTTGTTTCATCTCGCCTCGCCTACGCTAACCTTAAAACGGCAGGACCTCGTCGCGATTTTGGCAACGGGTTCGATGGGAAGGGCAATGGGGCAAGAAGTGATGTGAGCTGAGCAAGGTGTCGCCGACGGCTTCTGGCTTTGGAGGGGAGGTAATGATGCTTTCTGTCCGACTCCCTGGGGGAAAGAGAGGAACAGGCCTCCATGTGTGAGACTCAGCCTCTGAAAGTTACAGCAGTGCCTCTTTGGAGGGTGAAAGCCTTATGTATACATCTCCTGCATCCTTTTCATTTACTTGATGGTGAATTCTTTGTGCTGTCAGGCCTGGATAACATCCTCCTCTACTGGTTCTGATAGTTATTAACCGATTATTTTATTTACACTGCTGCCTTTCCTTGTAAAACCTCTCCTGGAATGTCTTGAGTTTCATCCTCATCCTCTCTTCCACTCTGGGATCGCACTGTAGTAATTACAGGTGTGTTTAATGTCGTTACCTGTCTGATTGTTAATGGTAGTCTAACTGGGGCTTGTAGCTTTAAATGTTGCATTGAATTGCACCCCTTGCCCAAGGAGAGCAGCCGTGATAACCTCATGAGGGCCGATGTAAAGGCGTGGGTGGGCACCCCCCCCCAAACATGGTGAAGTAAACAGGCTAGGACAGAAATATGAATTCTCTTATTCTCTGAATAAGGGCCAAATGCGTCAGAGGAAAGAAGATTCTGAGCTGGGGAGAGGAGTGGTTGACAGCCCCCCTGATGAGTCATTCTGAATATATTACAATTTATTCACTTTGGTGTGTTAATGTATCCACATCATTGACATTTTGCAGAGTTGCTGTGCTGCAGAAGGGGCAGGTTGTTCGCAGATTTTGGCCGAATTTGTATGTTTGGTACTCTGTTACTTTAGAATCGGAACACAGTAACGCAGAATGAGTCTCGTCTGAAATATCTGCCCAGAGAAATGAATGCTATTTTTGTCTGAGTATTCAGAGAGTTCTGGATTTTGCCAGAATCCTGAGAATGGTGATCACCTTCCAGCCGTGGTAATCTCTCCAGCTGTGCTGTCTGCCAGCCCACATTGGGGAGGTGTCCGGGGGGGGCAGAGGGCTAGCTTTCCCATCACCCTCTTGTCTCTGCCGCTTTTTGGATGGGGGGCCGGAGAGCCTTCGTCGCCATGCTTTTTGTTCAGTGAACTCTAAATCGCCCGCTCCTCCTGGCCATTGTCACACCAAGTAAATTTGTCCTTACAAGAGGACTTCAGTCTTCTCTCCCACTCTGCCATCCTCTCTCTCTCACACCCTGCCAACCTCTCTCTCTCTCACCCTGCCAACCTCTCTCTCTCTCACCCTGCCCATCTCTCTCTCACACACACACACCCTGCTCATCTCTCTCTTTCTCACCCTGCTCATTTCTCTCACTCTCTCTCTCACACACACACCCTTCTCATTGTTCTCTCTCACCCTGCCCATCTCTCTCTCGCACACACACCCTGCTCATCTCTCTCGCTCTCTTTCTCACCCTGCCCATCTCTCTCTCACACACACACACCCTGCTCATCTCTCTCTCTTTCTCTCACCCTGCTCATGTCTCACACTCTCTCTCTCACACACACACCCTGCTCATCTCTCTCGCTCTCTCTCACACACACACCCTGCTCATCTCTCTCGCTCACACACCCTGCTCATCTCTCTCTCT
>JAODKL010000036.1:10938168-10958455 GCA_026780765.1 Petrocephalus schoutedeni | reverse complement strand
CCCCCCCCCCCCCCTTCCTGGTCAGGGTGTCCATCCCAGGCACACACAGCGCACACAGACACACTGACCTGGCCGTCTGAAATGCATGGTCTCGCTAGGAGAGAAACTGTAGGTGCCGAGAGTCACAAGGGCTTCAGGAAATATAGCGGAGTGAGTGTGTGTGTGTGTGTGCGCGCGCGTGTGTAAGCTCTCTCACATTGCCCTGCTGTGCTTAATGCACAGATAGTGCTTCGCTAGCAGTATCTGCCCCAGCCAAGCTTGAGGTAAAAGTCTTCTCAGGATCTCAGTGGACAAAGTTTATTAGTTATTGTATTGCTAATGTTTTTACTTTCTGGCAGACGGGACTTGCAGAGAGGTGGGTTAGCCAGGGCAAAGCCTGTACTGTACAGCGGGGTTGCAGTTAGGGAGCGTGCTGAGGCAGCTATCCAGATGGGCCTCCCCTGTACAGAGGCTCAAGCCATCAGGACTTCAATCCTGCTCGCTTTTATGTTGCACGTCAGATATTTCTGCTAATGCCTCATTGGAGCAAGCAGCAGACTGCACTTGATATGTACAAAATAAATGTAAATAATTTTTGTTATTTTTTTTTTTTAACACTGTGCCAAGAGTGACACAGGCGCGCCCCTCTGGGGGACTTTGGAATCTGAAGGTGGGCCTGTAGTGCTGATGGCCCGGGGGGGGGGGGGGCAGGCGTGTAACCTTTGGGTTTTAATGAGTTTGATGGCCTGTGGGGGCTGCGTGCCAAAATCCAACCTACCGGGCACCCCTGACCACCACAGGCAAGATGTGATAATTCTAATCCCTAGGATTATTGGGGGGGGTGAGGAACACTGAAGTGGAGTTGACAAAAGTACAGGGTGGGGGGGGGTCACCTTTGTTGAGAAGCACTTTAGAGCATTTGAAAGGAGGTAGAGCAGCAGCAGGTGTGGGAGGTGGCAGAGGGCCGTGGGGATGCAGGAGGCATCTGGGGCCAGTTAATCCAGGAGGCATCTGGGGCCGGTTAATCCAGGAGGCATCTGGGGCCGGTTAATCCAGGAGGCAAGTGGAACATGTTGGTGGGTCCAGATGGGATAGGGATATCCAGACAGCATCCACCGTGACCAGGAGGATGAGGCAACCAGGAGACCAGTCCCCACAGTATGGCTGTGGGGACTGACCTGGCATGAAGCCTCTGTTGTGGTGCTCGGCCTGTAGGGTCGTAACCACTTTCAGGCAGCCTGGGTCTGTGTCTCTGGGGCTCTGTGCCCCTGTTCAGAGTGTCGGTGCTGCAGCCAGGGTTCGTCTGCGTCTGTGGCCC
Organism: Petrocephalus schoutedeni; assembly: GCA_026780765.1. Taxonomy (NCBI): domain Eukaryota; kingdom Metazoa; phylum Chordata; class Actinopteri; order Osteoglossiformes; family Mormyridae; genus Petrocephalus; species Petrocephalus schoutedeni. The sequence continues at coordinate 10,957,158 of JAODKL010000036.1, read as the reverse complement.
GGTCGGTCAGCAGGCAAGCAGGATCCAGTGCAGTGTTTGGGTGTGTTTGTGGGGGGGGGGCTTTCGGGCTGGAAACTTCCATATGCCAAAGTTATAGAAAGCGTCACTATTAAGACAGTGTGCCAAAAACAATAAGCAGTAAGCATACGAAGCAAATGACCCACAACACATCACATAGTGTTTGCCAAAAGTACAGCATGTAGTTCTGTTCGAAGACCCTGGGACCCCCCCCCCCCCCTTAGTCATTAGAGTGCCCTCCCTGTCTCTGGCCCTGGGGGGCAACAGGTTGTGACCGCTGAATGTTATTCTGGGTGGGTGGGAGTTGCTGCTGGCGCCCCTGCCATGCCCCTTCCCTTTCTGACCACGCCCCCTACTCATTCAGACCTGCCCCTTTCTGGCTCCGCCCCCTCTTTCCACTTTTCTCTTCACTAGCCTGGCTGGGCCCACACACCCAGCACAACTACCTTCACTTGGAAGGTTAAAAGAGTACTGAAAATACGTGTGTGTAAAAATGCAGCATTGAGAGAAAGGTGCTGCCGGTATGTTTCGGTGGATATGGACATGGATATATACAGTTACAGTCTTGATTGGGGTGTATAGGAAACAAATGTTTATATTGTATATTTAGAATTAAAAAAAAAAAGTGGAAATAAAAATAAACAAATTAACTGCTTGTATTGTGAAAACAGAGATAATGACTCGGTTTCTAACATTAATGTTTAAAAGAATAAAATGCACATGCACACATGTGCGCGCGCGCACACACACACACACAGATCCATGTGCAGAGTGTGACGCCCTGCAGTGTCCTCCATAGGGTTTGCCTGCTGCTCGCTGCTGTTCCCAGTTCTACACTACATCCACTGAAGCCCCTTTTTTATTGGCTCTGATCGAGTCTCCGCCTCCCCCATTGGGTCGTCCTATTGGGCGGTTTGTCGCGTTCCTCTTTAATGATGACCGGGCAGTTTCCAGTATGTCAGACAGCTTGTGACCCACGTGTCGGTCTGTCGGCAGCCTCGTTCCCCATTTCTAAAGAAAGCACCTGTGGGGGCATCAGGCACTGCGCCTGGTGTGACACTTGCCTCTTCTCCATTGTAGAAAGTCCACCTTTTGAGCAAGGAACCTCCAAAGCCTTGTTGTTGCCAGGTAGTGCGCTCTAGTCAGGGGGAACAGCAGGCAGACGAGAGGGGAACCCTCTGGAGGCAGTTATTGACTGTGGTGAAACCTAACAAAGTCCTCTTTGGTCTAACACTGTGCCATGACCAGAGCTGCCAAGCCCCCCTCCACACATCCTTCCAGCCACCTTCACCAAATGCACGTCCTTCTTCAGTTTTTTGTTTTTAATTGAATGTCTTGGCGGTGGGGCAGGAGCAGATTGCGAGTTCTGATTGGCTGAGCACCCCTGGCACCTGGAACCAGGGCAGAAGGGTGTCTCCTTTGTACAGTGTATTTGTCAGTATTCATATTATGCCGCCCCCCCCCCTTCCCACCCCCAAGCAGGGACTGGGCCCAGCTGGGAAGAGTGGCAGTCTGGGAAAGAAGCCAGGTGAGTGACGGGTTAGGTGGTCGAATGCCAGTGTCCCGGCTCTCAAACCCTCCGCGTGTTTTTCAAAGGGGGACAGGCTACCCAGGTATATTTTAGGGATTTGAACACAGCCAGGGCCTCGCCTGTGCCAGCAGTGCTTTGGCTCGGAAGCCACCTGTCTTGTCCCACTGCAGAAATCGCCCAGGTGATCGCCCCCTACGCAGCCACGGGCCCGGAGCAGCTGACCTTGGCCCCGGGACAGCTCATCCTCATCAGGAAGAAAAACCCAGGGGGCTGGTGGGAAGGGGAGCTGCAGGTGGGTGGGGCTCAGCCCCTCAGAGCCGCCTAGAGTGACGTTTCAGGAAGGAAGGGCTGGATCGTTATTACCATGCTGCCAACGAGTGTGACAGTACATGTGCTTCTGCCTCACTCAGGCCCGGGGGAAGAAGCGTCAGATTGGCTGGTTCCCGGCCAATTACGTGAAACTGCTGAGCCCGGGAACTAGTAAGACCACACCCACGGAACCCACACCCCCCAAACCCAAGGTGCCCAGTGCAGGTATGGATGTGGCTGGTGATCTTGTGTCTGGGGGGGGGGGGGGGGCTTCAGCTGTTCTGTCACTGATATTGAAGCTCTTTGACCTCCACCCTGTCAGTGTGCCAGGTGATCGGAATGTACGACTACATCGCGCAGAACGACGACGAGCTGCCCTTTGCCAAGGGTCAGATAATCAACGTGCTCAGCAAGGACGACCCCGACTGGTGGAAGGGCGAGCTCAACGGCACCATGGGCCTCTTCCCCTCCAACTACGTCAAGCTGACCACGGACACGGACCCCAGCCAGCAATGTGAGTCTCTGCGAACAGCACCCCCCCACTCACTGCCTTCACGCCTTACACAAATGCAGGGAGGGGTTGGGAAGAGTTCGGAATTAGATCAGTCATGACGAAAACACAATGCTGTTAACAATGGCGTCATTGAAGCATTTTTGACCTCCACAAGATGGGCGAGCCCGGCCCCCCACCTACCTGCACATCATGGATCCTTCCCATCTTCTCCTTTCTTAGCAAAATAATTTTCTTTTTTTTTTTTCTACCACGCACCTTGTTACATTTTCTAGACCTATCCGCTGTGGTGTCTGTGAGATTTCACTTCATTTTTCCTACTGAGTGTTGTTTTGTTTCCTTTTTTATTTCGTAGGTTTTTTGCTTATGTGCTGTGTTCTCCTCCTCTTTCTAGGACTCATATGTTGCCCATATTCCACTCAGCCTTGAAAGTCCTCAAAGAGACCCACTATCCCCTAAACACTGCCCCGAGGGATGATGGGAGATGCGGCCCCTGATCATGTGACTCCTGCATGATTGGCCCCTGGCCCTCTGGCTGGAAGAACACCTCTCATTTTTTTCTTTAAGCGATAGATGCACGCAAATCCTACGAACATCCTTAATTTGATTTTTTTATTTTTCTTTTTTAATCGAAGACAATTTTTAACTTGTTTTAAACGATAACAAATGATTACTAATAGATGAGCCTGGATAGTGGGTCTTTTTGTGGCTTTCTGAGCGCTAATGTTTTTAACCGCTCCCTCTTGTGGTGGTGCTGCTATCAGTGTTGTCTTTTGGGAAATCACAATTTTTATGTCCTTGAACTTGGGACAGCAATGTGGACGAAAAGCTCTCAGGCTTCTATTGGATGTCAACCTCCTCATCCATCCCGACTAACAGTCCCTCCCAGCCTCCCCCCTTGCCTGTAGCTCCACAGAAAGACCCACTATCAACCAGTAAATGCTGCATGTGATGAGAAATGTGTTACGCGTCCTTCAGAAACCGCGCCCGTATAACCGCACTTCTTTTGCGACAATGCATCGCTCAGCCGCCGGAGGATGTGAAGTAATTGACAGTACAAGAGGATGGAGAAGAATCACACCTGTGCAACTGGGGTGGGGGGTCACACTTTTTGGTTATAAATGCTCCTCCACACGCCCCCCCCTCCCCCCGGACCACCTCTGGGGTCACGTGATTCACTCACTCGCTCTCGCATTTCTTGAGACGCCGACTTCTCTGACATCCTGTAATATTGTTTACCCTTTTCTCTTAGGGTGCAATAAATATTGGTTTGTCGAACTAAGCGATGTGACCAATACAGGGTAAAATTACAGTGATATGTGTAAATTATGTGTGCTTACCCACTCGCTGTTAAACCCCCAATATGTTACTCCAGATTTTTTGTTTTAGTTATAAGAATATATTATGATGTCGATAACTGGCTGAGGCTGTATTATGAATCAGCTGGAGGTTTACATATGTTTTATTATTTTTTGTTTTTTGGATCAATTTCAAAATTATAATTGAATCACTACAGACAGAACTTTACATCCTAGGTCACTGATGACATAGGCTATTTTTTATAATTGTATGAAATTGTATTAGATCATGTTTTTAAATATATGTGCTCAATATAGTGTGCTTTTTGTCCATATGAAAATGAAGTATTTAGAGAGAATGAGTGATTGGTGCTGACCGTCACAAACCACTGGGATCGGCAAGATTTATTTGTTCATTTAATTTTTTTTATATATATATATATAATTATTTTATATCATTTTTTTTTTTTTTGAACCTGTAACAAAACAGCGTAACCCAATTCGTAACAGTCCTTACTACATTAAAACACTGTAGGAGGCTCTGCAAACTCAAATGAGTCTTCAGAGTGTGGAGTGTGATGATGCTGTAACTGAAAAGCCACCTGCTGTACGCAAGGTGCTAAACACACCACATCCCCAGGACCATGGCGGGTAATTACAAGAGGGAGATCAGCACAGATACCACGTCATCATTTTCTCATAGCAGTATTATTTTTGTTGGTAGCTCTTTCTATATATGGCACATATACTGTATTTGCTTTTTGTCTTTCCCTTTTTCCTTTCTTTCTTTACAGTGGTATGCTGCTCAGACATTGATTGGTTGTACTTGAAGTCAGTGAGAACCTTGGTACATAAAAAAAAAAAAAAAAAGCGGCTTGAATATCGGTTCATATAATAGTCCGGGACGGAAGTTAAAGTGCACGTCATCGTACATTAAGAAACTGGTATATATGCCTCTCGCTAAGAGGCACGTCGGCGATCTGGGATGTAGGAAACAAGAGGCAATCTATTACGTTGCACTTCGCCAAGGAAGCAGTTAGTGGGAAATGAATGTAAAGTATATAAAAAAGATATACAAACAACTAAGCTTTAAACAACTGTAGCAGAATCTTTATTAAGAAAAATGTATATAACCATTAAAATGCTCAGTATCAATTGTGGACCTGACATGTGTGTCTGTATTTCTTCAACCAGTGACACTGGGTTTATCGGTCTGTACTTTGCGTTACTTAGAAGCATGGTAACTGAACTGGACATGCTTGCTGTTGGTCTGTAATCATTTGGTTAGGCAATTTTTTCTTGCAACACAATCCACTGTTGTTTTTTTTCCTCAGCATATGACGCATAAGACCCTAGCCTGTACCCAAACTGTAAAATGGGCGTTCAGTTACATTTTTGTACTTTTAACGTGGCCTGGCATGGTCTGGTCTGGCCTTTAATCTTTACAGAGGACCCCTATAGGTTTATGTTTACCTTTGCACTTCTTTGAATGATCTGGGTCTGGGTTTTGAGTGTCAAATAGGAGTCATCGGCTTGAGGAATCACAGATCCTGTGACCAATAGATACATGGTAATGTTACATCTCTGTGATCCAGTACATATTTCCCATGAAGTCTAAGCAAATAATGCATACTGCAATAATGCAACTCGAAGTGTGATCAGATGTAATCGAAGTTAATATGCTATCATTTTAACAATAAAAGAAGTCTGTTTCAAATCTAGTTTCACCTTTGTGATGACCAGAACCCACGTCGGCTGTGGATAAGGTGCTCCGCGGAGGGTGACTAAACGCACGCCGCTGTCCTGTCCGCAGGGTGTGCTGACCTGCATCTCCTGGACATGCTGAGCCCTATGGAGAGGAAGAGACAGGGTTACACCCACGAGCTCATCGTCACCGAGGAGAACTATGTCAGCGACCTGCAGCTGGTCACGGAGGTGGGTGAGCTTCTGGGAGGGGGTTTAGGAGTGAGGGCAGCCATCAGCCCTCCAGTGATTTCATCAGATCTGTGGAGGCTCCCCTAGATGCCCTCATTTGTTTTTACAGAATGTCAGGCACTGTGTTACTAATGGCCTGTTTCCTGCCATAGGGGAAGCACATTTTACGCAGGTGTTATGGTCATTTGTTGACGATCTTTACACATAGAATTGGAAATCCCCCAATCTGGAAGAAAATGTTTTTCCAAGGATCACTAATCAGTTTTATCTAAAAGGTCTTCAGTAGAGTGAGCAAACCATTTCCTGGATGAATTTTCCCATTCCCATGGGCTGTGGCTTTGACTCCTACCCTGGGCTCATTGACTGTTAGGTTTTCATATTCTCCCTGTGTTGACATGAGCAATGTGTGGTTGTGCGGGTCTGTGGCTTGTAGTGGACTGCCGTCCCATTGCGATGTCTCCCCTGCCTCGTGCCATGCGCAGCCTAGACTCAGGGCTCACCATGCTGTGGTACTGGATCTGTGGTCATGACAGATGGATTGAATTTTCCATAGCCAGCATGCACAGTTCTCACTAATGCGCAACAACGTTTGAATAAAAAACATGCTTGTAGGTGCATTTTCCCCGGAAACAAATGCTTACTCATCTGTGCCGGAGGTGAACGTGTGCTAATCTCTCCTCGTAAACGGCATTCGAAGCAGTGATTAAACTTTAATATTCTGCTTTTATTACCTCAGGTCTTCCAGAAACCACTGCTGGAGTCCGAGCTGCTGACTGAGAAGGAAGTGGCCATGATCTTCGTTAACTGGAAGGAGCTAATTATGTGCAACGTCAAGTTGCTGAAGTATGCACCCCCGGCCCGGTGGACATTTCCCTTGATCTTGTTCCTGTCGCTCCTCTTCGTTGCGGTTGACCTCAGATATTACCGAGCAAAAACCATTTGTCAAGTTGCGACAGGCACTTTATCAGTTGTTTTGCGTGTTGGAAACTTGCCACAACTGTGAGGTAAATTCCTGGCAGTGGCTGGAAATGGGGTGGATCACTACAAACCCAACTTTACGTCCTAGGTCACTGATGACAGGCTGTTTTATGATTCTATGAAATTGTATTACATCATGTTTCTAAATATATGTGCTAATTATAGTGTGAACTGGAGGTGGCATGGTGGTTAGCACCTATGGTTCACACCTCTGGGACCAGGGTTCAGGTCTGAATGTGTGTGGAGTTTGCATGTTCTCCCTGTGTCATTGTGGGGTTTCCTGTGGGTACTCTGGTTTCCCCCCCACAATCCAAAAAGGTTAATTGGCATTACCACATTGCCTGTGTGAGTGTGCCCTGCGATGGGTCGGCGCTCTTTCCTGGGTTGTTTCCTGCTTTGTGCTCACATGGCTCTGGACCCTGTGACCCTGAAGAGAACATGTGGTTACAGAAAATGAATGGTGTGCACCCCCTCTGGTTGTTGGTGGTAATGCAGTGACAGAATACTGTGCATGCTTGTAATTTCTGTTGTGTTTTGCAAAGCCTCTGATTACTGATCCGAAAAGACTACCATTGTTAGCTGTTGATGACTACCAATGATACAAAAGAACGTCAGTAAAGTCTATCAGTCGTTTCGACTTTCAGCATCCTGAGAACATAAAGTCACGTCCACTTGCCTCGAAAGACTCAAGATACATCCTTTTCTTTTTTTTTTTGTAAATTGCTGAGACCTGTTCATCTCCCGATACATTTTTTTTGCCTCACGATGCATGTTGAGATTTGATTAATGCAGCTAATGACATCTAATATACAGTGTAAAAATCCAGTTTATTGGCAGATTTCAAATTGGAAGACATCTAGTGGTCGACAGTAGTCTATCACTGCGGTCTTTACGATTCTCGGCCTTTCTCAGTCATGCTCTAAAAGTGACCCCATCCACGGTTCCACAGCCCTCTGCCCCCCTCCTGACCCCCCTGCCCCTCCCTCCCTGCTTCAGGGCCCTACGGGTGCGAAAGAAGATGTCCGGCGAGCGCATGCCGGTGAAGATGATCGGCGACATCCTCACCTCGCAGCTGCCCCACATGCAGCCCTACATCCGCTTCTGCAGCTGCCAGCTCAACGGCGCCGCCGTCATCCAGCAGAAGACGGACGAGGTGCCCGAATTCAAAGACTTCGTCAAGGTAACGGGTTCCCCCGAGGCGAGCCGACGTGGCCGGGAGGTCGGACCAGCCTGGCGGAACCTCTTCCTGCTCTCTGTTTCAGCGGCTGGCGATGGACCCACGCTGCAAGGGCATGCCTCTGTCCAGCTTCCTGCTGAAGCCCATGCAGAGGGTCACTCGCTACCCCCTCATCATCAAGAACGTACGTATGCTCAGGCCGTGCCGCCATTGGCTGCCGCTGTGCTGTCTGTGTCATGCCGTCACCTCAGCGTGACTCCATCTTGCATGTTCCTTCTATCCTATACTCCTATACTCCTTTGCAAGGTATAGAAGTTCTGTTGAAGTTTCTTGTTCAGTTCTATTCAAGTGACACTATAGTGATTAAGACCACAGATACAGGCATAGCTCCCTCTTCACTATGGTAATTCTACAGTATAACAGATCTACAGCTCTTTGATAAAGTTTGGTTATTTCCTGATTCAAATATTTATATTTATTTATATTTATTTTTCTGCTTGTTATAGGCAATCGGACGATTTTGTCCCTAAGCATTGAGATTAAGCCACTAAGTGACCCTGAATCTTTGTGCCTGTGGCCCCTATCAGATCCTGGAGAATACTCCGGAGAACCACCCAGACCACAGTCACCTGAAGCAGGCTTTGGAGAAAGCCGAGGAGCTCTGCTCCCAGGTCAACGAGGGAGTGCGGGAGAAGGAGAACTCAGACCGCCTAGAGTGGATCCAGGGACACGTTCAGTGCGAGGGGCTGTCTGAGGTACACTCGTCTGATCACACCGCGCTCACAGGCATGCCTGTCTGCAGATTCTAAAAGCCTTTCATCACTATATCATATAATTAACAAGACCTCAAAAAAGAAAGTGATGCGGCATTAGTATCTGTCAGAACCTGAAAGGTGATCGGTGCCCTTTGAAGACCAAATGGCAGCATCACATATCGATAAATCATGTAGGGGGTAGAGACGTCAGTCTTTGCCTTTGCCACTGTCCCTGAGTACATTCTTAATATTATTTAATGGGTATAATACTTTGATTTCACATGTCTGATTTCAATATTTGTTCTGTGGAATTAGTATTTCAGACACTGTCATATGCAGGCCTAGCTGTCTCTCTGGTCAGTTCTAGACCTCCTCTCTACCAGGAAGTCTCTGCTTCACTCACCAACAAATACAAATACAAAGCAAGTTGTTATAATGCTTTCAAATAATTAATAATAACCGCTGCCACCATCTCTCCCCAAGCAACTGGTGTTTAACTCCGTGACGAACTGCCTGGGCCCTCGCAAGTTCCTCCACAGCGGGAAGCTCTACAAGTCAAAGAGCAACAAGGAGCTCTATGGCTTCTTATTCAACGACTTCCTGCTGCTCACGCAGATCATCAAGCCCCTCGGCTCCTCCGGTTCAGACAAAGTCTTCAGCCCAAAGTCGCACCTCCAGTACAGGATGTACAAGACCGTGAGTGGGTGCAGAGGCTTACAGACACTTACTGGCAGTGTGGGGGCAGCAAGGAAGCAGTATGTGGTGATAGTAGAGGGGTGGATATTTCCAGATCTAAACTTAAGTTCTTACTAACTAGCTGTGGGATTAGGTGCTATTGCACCTATCTTAATATGCTTGTTGGAAAGTCCCAATAATGTTATCAGCTTATCAGTGGCATGTGATACATAGGAAGTATATTCTTCAGCATTTGGCTTTACTTGGCCTGTACCCATCCCACAATTAGAACCAGAATTTATACTACCAAACTATGTACAGCCGCTCCCCAGGTTACCATGGTCTGTGTAACAATATTTCAACTCTACGATGGGTATTCCTGACCTATATTTATTCAGTACATTACATGAGATATTCAACACAAGATTATACAAATTATAGCAAGATTATAAAATAATCTTTGTGTTTATTATTTAATGAAAGTGCTATAAGCATGTTTAAGGTGGACTAGGCTATGATGTGTGTTAGGTTAGGTGTACTGTATTAAAATGCTTTTTCGCTGTACGATATTTTCGCCTGACGATGGGTTTATCGGAACGTAACCCCGTTGTAACCTGGGGAGTGGCTGTCGTGTAAGCTAAGTGTGCTGTTGAACCATGATTTCTGTACAGCCGATCTTCCTGAATGAGGTGCTGGTGAAGTTACCCACGGACCCCTCTGGAGACGAGCCCATCTTCCACATCTCCCACATTGACAGGGTCTACACACTCAGGGCAGAGAGCATCAATGAAAGGTAGTTACCAGCATTTGCAGAGTTCACCTTGACTATAAACAGCCTGTGTTGAACGCAGCACCTGTCTCTCAATCCTGACATTCACTGAATGGATTAGAATTTTTCTCATCCCATGCTGGCAACCATCTCACGAAATACCCACCTGCAGAAAAAAAATGAATGCATTAAGAATGCACTGCAGAACGGTCACAGCATGCAAATGATGCCTTGGTGCTTTTGCAGGACTGCTTGGGTACAGAAGATCAAGGCTGCCTCAGAGCTTTACATTGAGACGGACAAGAAGAAGAGGGAGAAGGCTTACCTTGGTAGACCTCTAACCTTCACAGACATGCAAATGTTCCTTATCAGAAGTGTCTGGTGTCATTCATTGGTGGAACGCCTGGATTTACTTCATTGTATAACTTCCAGCACAGCTTTAGTTGTCAGAGGGTAGCCTCCTCACCCGTTATGGCTTTTCCCTGAACCACACATCTCTATCTGCAGTGCGATCTCAGAGGGCGACTGGCATTGGAAGGCTGATGGTCAACATAGTGGAGGGTATTGAGCTAAAACCCTGCCGTTCTCATGGTAAGAAATACCACAGTATGTTACATGTGCAGTACTCCCAGCCTCCTATGCGAGTAGGTTAGAGTAATGACTATTAGAAACATGGTCTTAGAGTAATGGAAGTAGCATTTAACGACATGCCTTTGTAACCGGAAGGTTGTTGGTTTAAGTGTGTGCAGCGACCCTGCTGTGTTTCCCCAGTGCACTAGACTGGAATAGGCAAGTTAAACACCTCAGTGTGGATGTGGTGCCACAGAGACATTGTCATCATGGGATCATGGGATCCAAGGCTGGTAGGGTAGAAGCTCTGGTACAAGGTCTTCTGATACTGATTGTGTTCCAGGAAAGAGTAACCCATACTGCGAGGTGACGATGGGCTCCCAGTGCCACATCACCAAGACACTGCAGGACACGCTGAACCCCAAATGGAACTCCAATTGTCAGTTCTTCATCAAGGACCTGGAGCAGGATGTCTTATGTGTGACTGTCTTTGAGAGGGACCAGTTCTCCCCTGACGGTCAGTTCATGCTAGGGGCCCTACATGTAGCGCGTGACTTGTCAGGTGTCGTTGAAATATTCTGGAAACCTAACAAAAGCTGTCGATATGCTTGTCCATTCACAGACTTCCTGGGCAGGACAGAGATTCGCCTGGCAGACATTAAGAAAGACCAGGGTTCGAAGGGTCCAATCACCAAGCGGCTGCTGTTGCACGAGGTTCCGACGGGCGAGATCGTAGTGCGTTTAGACCTGCAGCTCTTTGATGAGCCGTAGTTAACCACTGTCCCACCCCCCACCCTAAATCGTGCAGTTTGCAGGTCTGGATTGCTACATGCTATGTCCATCCAAGATGTTTGTGTGTTTGTGCTTTTTCTGAGCGCATTTGGTTCTTTGTGTTTTCACACGGTACTATTATTATTATTATTATTATTTCATTACTGTTATTTTTATATTGGCATAACAGAAAGATCACACGTGAAGGATTCTGCAAACTCTTTCGATATGTGAAGGGATTTTAAAAATTTTATTAATATTCTTGATCAGGTATACAGTTCTTTTAGGCCAACTGCCCTGAACATTAAAGTGTTCAGGGTCTATTATAGACATGAAAAATGCTTATTTAAATATTATATGACTAATTGAAAATTTTGTTTTTCTGCCATTGCCCACCTATGGATGTATAAGGTCACATGTAACAGATTTATATTTATTAGACCACCACCCTCAAGTCTGAAAGCCTGTGTGCCAAACAGAATTAGGGTGGGGGGCTCTGTGTTATGGGTCGTCATAGAGCACACTCGATAATCAGAAGCAGAATACTTGGTTCATTTGATTTTTGCATGACTATAGGGAAAGAAAAGACCCTTAAACATCAGACTTTTTTAAATTATTGGCGGGTTGTTTTGGGGAGAGTTTCAAAATGTTTTTTGTATTGTAGTGTGTATGTCCCACGTACAGAATGACTGAATGGATTGGCATGAATGGTGGTCACATGACTCCAAAATGGATCAATACATTTACTTGAGTACTGAGTGCTGAAGTTATTACGTTTACATAAGGATCAGTGCAGGCGCATCAGACATGGTACAATGATACACTAGATAACAAGCAATTGCTTTGCATAAGTGAGACTGGGATACTTTTAGAACGATGCTGTTTTAAGAATGTGGTTTACACATCATGTCATTGGCTGGATATCCATGGTAGACAGGTTTTTGTTCTAGCTCTGTGTAAAAGCAATCCAAAAAAGTTAGACATATTGTGCTTGTTGAAGACTTGTTTTTGAAGCATATGTTTATATATGTATATTGCTTTCATCATATATGACTGCACTGTAGAATAAATAATCTGAGTTTCTACAAAAAAAGGAGTTTAGAGCAGAGATCTGATCATTGGTGGTATCGATTTTAGGAGTACTCCCAAATCAGTACCTTCTTCAAATGCATTTATACATTTGCGTTATGAAAATATATTGTATATATATTTTGTAGTTTTTCATTTGTTTCTGCAAATTACAATATACAGTAATTTACAGTATGATAATATGACTGATATGTACCAGAGAGTTTACATCACACATGATATTTTTGTGGCAAAGTTCAGTTTAGGCTGCGTCCTGAAAAAGTCCTGTTTTGACTGCACTGTAAGTAACTGTCGAATATGGATTTCTTTTTTGTCTTTTAATTTATCTAAGAACCTTGAGATTGAATCAGATTTTGCTGTCACTGAATTTAGTAGTACCCACATCTGAAGCTGTAAATGTTTACTTGAGGGGGGCATTATTTGTCATTTTTTGTATTTAACGGATATTTTTTTCCATCAGGTGAGTATGCGTTAGAATTTTACATGACACATGGCTTCGGGTGAGAACTTAATTTTTGTGACAAAATTTCAAAGAATTAAAAAGGAGAAAAATCAGCAGCTTTGAGGTGAATGGTACAGGACTTCAAACCTTACCATGCCTAATAACGTATCCATAGAGTGTGTCCTACATTTTTATTTATTAGTTTTGCGTTCTATTGTTACTGCCTCCATCGCTAAGGCTGTTCCATTAACCATATGCCTCTTTGCCTATGCCTTTAGTGGCTTGGTAATCGAGGACATTGTAGCAGCCTGTACTACTGAATCCAAACCATTATATAAAATATATGTATTAAATAGACCTGTCCACATTGAGGCCTGCTAAGTCCTGGGTCTTGCACTTCGGTTGAGTTGGCAACGTCACCCGTATCACTTTGGAAACGATGTCTGTACTACATTGTTTCCCTGCTATTTTCTTACACTGCGACAAAGACATTGCATCTCCAAGGCCTACACTGTCACAGAAGGACTTAATGTTGCTTTCATCTTAATGCGGGTAGACAGGCACAGTTATTTTTCTTTCTTATTAACTCCGATGAGTGGAATTGTGTATTACATAGCAAGGCAATCAAACATGTTGCCCGGCCACAGCTCTGCAGTCCTGGCAAGCTTTAAGGGCTGAGGTGGCCATGGTCAGTGTGGATGTAGGTGCCGTTCTCCCCCACTGCTCATTCTTCTGACGCTCTCTGTGTAGAAAGAACTCACCACTCCAGAGTGCCATCCATTATGAAGGAGGGACTTCTCTCTCATGAATAAAGAACTAGTCCTAACCCGTGTCTACAGACAATTACTCCTCTAAATAAGGCTTATGAAGTGTAACATGGAACCGTGATACGTGTAAATGTCTGAACGTATCTTTAATATTTAAATCACACAGTCAACCCATGTCCATTTAAGATGAAATGGTTTAGATGTGTGAAAATTGTAAGATTTTGTTGGGGTGTATTTGTATATTCACAGCTATGTAGACACTTACTTACTATACTGTATAACACCATATATAACAGCTGAATTGGTCTAAATTAAGATCTGGTAACAATGTTCTCAGATTCCCAGAATTACTAGGAATATCTATAGCCCTGTCAAAACCATGGGTTCTTGGTCTTTTTTTAAGATTTGTATCCTGTGCAGTTCAGTTCATTTCTTGGTCCGTTTCATCATTTCTCCCTTTTGTCCCAACACCCAGAGTCTTTGGACGTGCTTTATATACTGTGTCAGATCCAATGTCTTAAAGAGATTTTCAATACTGTAACCTATAGAACTACAGTGTACAATCTCATTAAAGCAAGTAATTTCTAAGCCTGAGCATGTCCATTCCATGTCGCATACTGACACACCCAATTTGTCCTACATCTGCACTGATTATTAGGAACTGACATTCATGACACTGAGCAGTGGGCGTGAAATGAACAATCTGATTATACCAAACCTAAGGAGTCTTTATTTTTATTTTTTACTATTACCATTTGCATGTAGAAACAACCACCTAGCCCAGAAATGCATTACAATTCTTGTTTTATACTTTTTTTCCTTTCAGGTTCTGAGTCTAATGGAGTTTTGGGATTAATGTAGTAGGAAAGAACCCTACAAGACACCTAACCCCCAGCAGACAAGCTATGTATTGAACAATGTGAATAAATGACACTTAAACCTATACCACACTAGTTCTCTAGTTGTCGCAGAATATTTATTAATGTTATGAACACAGGTACACTTTAGGAAATTTCAGGCCAGGTGAAGCGCTGAACCCCAACATTCCAACTAACGAGTCCACAGGACTTATGTCTCTTTCATGATGTTGGTCAGCTTCTGGATCTTGGTCTTTGTGGACATGTCCACGTACTTGTCCCCAATGCTGACGATCATTCCACCCAAAATTGAAGGATCGCTCTGTGGAAAGTATATCAGTTTTAACACAAGCAGCGCATTTGCAGTTTTGTGTTCGTTTCATGAAACACGTTTAACATTCTCAAGACTAGGGCTGAATGATTATAAGAAAATATCGAATTGCAATTTATCTGACAGATATTGCGATTTTTTTAACTCCGTATTCACTAAATGTGTATAAACTATAATTGAGCACAACCATACATTGAAATCTGAACTGCGCTATCCAAAGAATGGAAATGTATGAATTCAATCTAAAATATATTTATTCTAACAAAAATTATATAGAACATACACCTAATAAACCATAACAATTCTCTAGCAACCCGAACATGGTAAAGTGATTGTATTTTTACATGCACATTTTAAGTACGGCATTTGCAAACAGCACTCGACCGCTTTTTTACCCTTAATAAAGTGCTTCTGTAAAGTCCCATGTACACACGGGTCAAATTGGCAGAGAACAATGACGCATAAAACTAATATCATAAATGCCGCAACTGTGTTAAGTTAAATAAAGTAATGAAAATAAAACAATTCCAGTAATAAAGACATTAGGGATCTTGTGGCTAACACTGCTTGGGCCCCTAAAAACAGGCCCTTTCAGTGAATAATCTCTGACCATGAATTAGGTAGGTAATTCACTTACGGCTCAGCAGCAGAAACAATATTTTTCTGCACTGCGAATGTAATGTTTTCCTTGGGTTTCACGAGTCTGTGTTTGTGGGCGTATATGCAGTCACTTTGGGCCACTTCTGATTGGTGAGTTTGATTGGCACGCGAGGAGCACAGCACTTCCGATTTGAATGAATTTACAAAACTACTCTCACTATAGTTTTAAACCCTCGGTCAGATGTGTTGAATAATGCATATCCTAAATCACAGCCTTTGCGATTTGCTAATCGCAATTTTTTAAAATCGCGATTTCCATTTGAAGTTGATGAATCGTTCAGCCCTACTCAAGACCATAAGAAAATTTCCCAAAAGAGTTTATGCGTACAACACAACACCAAGGTGTTTAGCTGCAAAAGCCAGTAACTTCCCCAAAATAATTAACTTGTGTCTCAAAACCAAAATGAAAAGTACAATCAGCACCATTTTAACCATTAGAGTCAAAGCACATATATAGTCAAAATGTCAGTGTATTTTCCTTAGCTCCACAATTCTGAATGATAGTCCATTCCTACTTTCTCATTATGATTGACGATTTCTCATTAGCAAACTGATACTTATTCATGTCAAAGACACCAGTGTCAACATTGCAAGGCTCTACATTACAGTATGTAATGTTTCCTGGCAAGAGAAAGAACTCGCATGCATATGTAACTCCTTCAGATCTCAAGACACAACACAAACTACATAATCTATTTTGACCAACCAGACTAAAGCAACTGAAAGTTGTGCCAAATGATGACAACTGCACAAAAACATTTGCATATATGTACTAAAACATTTGGAAATGTATGTGAGGCAATGAGAGGAAGTTCTGCTGTGCAGAAGTGACATTGTGGTGTGGGGATTACACCTGTGATTTTGCCAATGTCAATTGTCAATTGAGAAATTTTTAAAGCCATAAATATTTGCCTCTTGCATGTTTTTGCTCATTTTGAAGGGTCTACACCTGTGATAATTTCATAATTCATAACTGTCCAGGAGACACAATCCACATTGTGTAGAACAACCGGCACAAGGAGAAACAGAAACGGGTGCATTAAAGCCGACGGGACCACTCATTAATGGAGTAAGCTGCCAGTAAGTTTCTTTCACCCTCTCCTTTCCTACCTTAGTCTCCAGCTTGAGCATCTCACCCTTCTGCAAGAACCCATTAAGAGCGGTCTTCAACTCTGCAAGGCTGGCCTCATCCAGGGGCTGAGTTAAATACAAGGGATTGTCTTTATGAACATGACCATTTGTGTCACACTAGTGTGTGAATGACAGTCACAGCTAGGTGGAGGATAATCAGACAAGAGCATCGGCATTTTCAATACCAGGGCAGTAGTGACAGAGCAGATGACCTCTCCACGGTGGGCGCTCATCATCTTCCCGAAGGCAGAAATTACATCAGCAGTGAGGGTCAGGCGGCCGTTTTCTGCAAGGACATCTGAAAGACAGACAAAAGGACAGCGAGTCACCTCCAGCAGTGAAGGAATGCCCAGCCCTGTGCTCTGTGATATCAGAGACCTAAGGATGGCTCCCTGATGTCCCAATGAACTCACTGATGAGGTTGACGGTGATGGGTGAGAGCTTCTCCTTGGTCAGTGCATCGTTGAAGGTCTTCTGCTTGATGCTGCGCTTCACGTGGGGGTTCATAACAATGCTGGACATTTTGGGGTCCTTGATCATGTTCTGTGGAAAAGAGAAGCTGGTCTCTACATAAACATTCACAGAGCTGGCATATAATATTAGGAATTTCTGCTTTGGCTCCGTAACTTGTCTGTACAGCTGAACAGTACAGGAGCACGCACTTCACTGAACAGAGGAACTGCAAACTGTCTGCAGAGATGTATACGTCTAGAGACCAGAAGGGAAAAACATGTACCCTAGATTCTTGATTCTATAAGGTTTATCATTATAATAATTTCATATGCACCAAGAGGCTAACTGCCCTGGAAAAACTGACTGTCATGTCAGCGTGGTGGTTTCAGCACAGAACACACAGGCTCAGTGAGGGTGCACTCAGTATAGCAGGCGGCTGGCTGCTGCTTACAGAGACACGGCCCAGCTCCTGCTCCACCTGATCCAGCTTCTTCTGCTTGCTGGCAGCCGAGAACAGTGCGGTTGCATAACGGCCCTCCACTCCGTACACCTGAATGGGGGGCTGCGCGGAGAACGGGCCGTTAGCTGGGGCGCGTCATTCCAGGATACCAACACAACATTTATACTAGCTATACAAATGCATGCAGCTCAAACTGGAGTCTTAGGCTAGCATTTGAAGGTGATAAATCAAAATCACCTCAGCGGAAAATGACAATAAATGGGAATATTTAAGAAGAAATAAATTGTGGCAGACCAAGTTAAATTACCTTAATTAATTTGGCTACAGGTCGAATGACTGTAGTGCTGAACTGGCGCACCTTGGGTGGGGGGGTGGGAGAGAGAGTGGGAAAAATGTTATTAAACTATTAACGGTATGACAATGAACCAAAGGCTTTGACAAATTTAGTCCGCCACCCACAAAGTCAACCTATATTATACACAGAATATATACATAAAGAATGTATAAACATTAAGGTCATGTTGCCCCCTACTTCATACATGTATATTGTTATAATAGACGCCAAATTATTTGCATGACTCTAATGAGTCCTTCTGATTACAACTGGATTCGGGAAATATTCATATTCTTAACGTTTTTTATTAGCCACGGCCGATAGATGCACTTCTGAAGCGACATTTTAGTTGTATGATTAAATGCGGTTGCCATGTAAGAAACAGAAGAAACACATTTCTATTAGTGGCCTTTGAAAGTTCAATGACAAATACGTTACTGAGTTAGGGGGGAAATGGTCATATAGCCGCTAAATATCCGTCACGTCAAAGAACGCAAGGCCTCTGCCCTTAGTTAGAAGCCGTATTCAGCATATTTAGATGAATGCAACAAATATTTGAAATGCACTGAGTAACGTGTAGTCATCACATGAAATAAATAACAGTGAACACCAAAAATGCGCCATTTAAAAAGGTTTAATGAATGTCATACCTGCTGGCTCAATCCTACCGCAGCCATGATCTCCAGAAACTGTGTAGGTCAAACTGATTGCGCATGAACGGATGTAGCGTCAGGAGAACGCACGGAATGATGGGTGTCGTAGTTTTTTAAACTAGAACGTCGTAAATGCATTCCGGGAAATCTGTGCTTGTTGCCCTGAACAAAAATGCCGTGAATAAAAAAATCGCGCAACTTTTCGCAATTTGCTTTGGGTTTTTGGTGTTATATCGGAGTTGTATGAATACAGTAATTACCTTAATAATATACTGTTAATCAATAACCAATACACAAATGGCGAATATTCTTTTTTCCGGAATTAATATTGTTCCCTTAAATAATATAATATATCCATTTACTCTATCCGTTTGAAGCCTACATACAGTATGAGAAGAGACACAACTACAACAAATTCATTATACCTTTTCTAGTCACAATGTTTTTCATACTTGTGATAAAGTTAATAACTAATGGGCACCGTGGTAAAATTACCTTAGTATTTAAAATTCATTT
>JAODKL010000036.1:10926828-10938068 GCA_026780765.1 Petrocephalus schoutedeni | reverse complement strand
ATATGCTGCACAGCTGGATTAACATCATGAGGTCACATGGTTAACGAGCGTAATAACTTTATGTACATGCATTTGTTGTGGAGGACATTAGTCTCTATGCTGCACAGTTGGATTGACATCATCCACTGAAACCTTTGAAGCGCGTAATAGGTTTGTATTCTGAATGTCATATGAATGTTGAATATTTAACTAATTTTACCTCGGTCTAGTGGGCGTGACAAACACGCCGGAGTTGTGCGCTCGGCTGGACTGAGACGCGATTTTTAAAAAAGGAGGTGTTGAATTTCAACAGCAAACCTGCGTGATGCTGAACTGAGAATCACTTCATGCAGCTGGATGGAGGCTCCGAGGGGCGAGCAGGGACAGGGTCAACCTTCTGTACAGCACAAATAGCCGTTCTGTTTATTTTAACTGAATGATCATGCTTAGCTAACCAAAAGTGCCGTGTGAGGGCAGTGCGATATGCTATCGGTTCATAATATTTTTAAAGTAAATATGTTGAGAGTCTGAGTATCTGAGTATTGCTTCTAGATCAGTTAGATATATAGATATATTTTACAGTTATGCATAGTTTGGAGGGGAAGTGCGTTTAATGAACTCAAGCTCTGGAACACAAAACTCTTGATAAGGTAGGTGATTGCCTTAAAATGTAGTTACAGCACCCGAAGAATACAGTAATAGTAGTAATACTACTACTACTAATAATAATAATAATAATTCTGTGCACCGCGTTACATTTTGTAGTTGTCAGTAAATTTTACTGTATGTACATTTAGAAACTAAAGTAAGTTAAATAGCTCATCTGAAATTTCTGTTTCAGCTTCGTGTACTATGTATTTCCCCGCAGGACTGTTTTCTCCTTTAATGAAAGGATTTTACTGTGCAGGGGACCGCAGAAAAGTTTAAATGTAGATGCCCCGCTTTCGCCATTAATAGTCCTTGGGGTGTACACACTTACCAAGCTGTAAGGTGCTTGTTCTCTCACTCTCTCGAGACATCATCTGAGCTATTTTCGTGAAGTGGTTCGTTCAGTGAAACGGTGCACAGATTTCAACATTTCCCTTTCTTTTGGCAGTTTTGTTGTAATTCATTTCCTATCATCAGCAATGCAACAAATATTTGTCTCTGTCTTTCAAGGTTTATAATTTTATTTGTCCCTTTATTTTGCAGCTTTTCCTAAAACTTCTAAACCGCAAGCTACACAGACGGTGGATCGCGCAAACTGACTTCTCCCTGCTTGTGGATACTATCGTTTACATCCAGCCATGAAATCTTAGGCTAGAGGACTTAGATTAGCCCAGAACCACTCCTCGCTTTTTTTCTGACTGAGTCATTAAAACCCGTTTAAAATGGCGTCTGCTCTGGAAGCAGCTGACATCGCCGTTGTAACTCTCTATTTTGTGTTGGTCTTATCCATTGGCTTGTTTGCCATGTGGAAGGCCAACCGGAGCACAGTGAGGGGATACTTTCTCGCCGGAAGGTCCATGACTTGGGTTGCCATTGGGGCTTCTCTGTTCGTTAGTAATATCGGCAGTGAGCATTTCATCGGCTTGGCGGGATCTGGGGCAATGAGTGGGTATGCACCTGGGGCCTGGGAATTCAATGCAGTGTTCCTCCTGCAGCTCCTGGGCTGGGTCTTCATCCCCGTGTACATCAGCTCGGGGTTGTACACCATGCCAGAGTATCTCTCAAAGCGTTATGGTGGCAATCGACTCAAGGTCTATTTTGCTGCTCTCTCATTGGTGCTTTATATCTTTACCAAGCTGTCTGTGGACCTGTACGCAGGTGCTCTATTTATTCAGGAGTCTATGGGCTGGAACCTATACTTGTCTGTGATCCTTCTGATCAGTATAACCGCCCTGCTGACAGTAACAGGGGGGCTGGTGGCCGTCATCTATACTGACACTCTTCAGGCCTCCCTCATGATCGTCGGAGCTGTCATCCTTAGCGTCATGAGCATGGTCAAAATCGGAGGCCTAGAGGGTTTGAAGATGAAGTACATGCAGGCCACTCCAAACATCAGCGCCATCCTGGCAAGCACTAACTTGACGTATACCAACATGTGCGACATCCATCCCAAACCGCTGGCTCTCAAGTTGCTGCGTGGCCCTTCAGACGAGGATGTTCCCTGGCCTGGCTTCCTCCTGGGCCAGATTCCAGCATCTATTTGGTACTGGTGTACTGATCAAGTCATCGTCCAGAGGGTGTTGGCCGCCAAGAACATTGCTCATGCCAAAGGTTCGACTCTAATGGCGGGATTTCTGAAGATCCTGCCCATGTTTATCATTGTAATGCCTGGAATGATTTCCCGGATCCTCTTCACTGATGAAATTGTTTGCATCAGCCCCGAACACTGCATGCGGGTGTGTGGAAATCAGGCCGGATGCTCCAACATCGCCTATCCTCGGCTGGTCATGAACATCATGCCCGTGGGCCTTCGAGGCCTCATGATGGCCGTGATGATTGCAGCTCTGATGAGTGACCTGGACTCCATCTTCAATAGTGCCAGCACCATCTTCACTCTCGACATCTACAAGATGCTGAGGAGGAGCGCGTCGCCACGGGAGCTGGTGACGGTTGGCCGGCTCTTTGTGGTGTTAATGGTGGCCATTGGCATCATGTGGGTCCCTGTCATTGTTGAGATGCATGGAGGACAGATGTACCTGTACATCCAGGAGGTCTCTGACTACCTCACCCCACCTATTGCTGCCCTTTTCCTCCTGGGGGTATTTTGGAAACGCTGTAATGAGGCTGGTGCTTTCTGGGGAGGGGTGGCCGGCTCTGCTTTGGGGGTTACACGCTTGGTTCTTGCATTCGTCTACAAGGAACCGTGCTGTGATCAGACAGATGATAGACCAGCCTTCATCGCACGTTTCCACTTCATGTATGTGGCAGCCATCCTGTTCTGGATAACGGGCTTGGTGGCAGTGGTAGTCAGTTTGTGCACTTCACCACCAAGCAAAGAGCAGATCCTCACCACCACTCTGTGGGGCCTACATCATAAAGCAGAATGGTGCATTGAAAATAAGGAGAAAACCAGCAGGAAACAGGTCTACTGTAACAGTAACGACATCTGCCACAAGGAGCCAGGAGAAGGAGACGTTCAGATGGAGTTGTGCCCCAATAGGGCAGACGTCAAGCTGCCCCCTCCTGCTTTTGACACCCCACTGGTATCCAACCATCAGGTTTCTGCACCCCTAGAACAGCCAGAGAATGGTCATGTGGGTCCACTGGGCCAAGACAGCACAGAAGGTGTCAGAAGTGGCAGAGAGAGGGGGAAGTGCAAGATGAAAATAGAATGGCTTTGCGGATACGCGGAAACCATTGAGAAAGATCAACCAAAAGCTGTGGAGGAGGAGATGGCCGTTGAGTTGTTGTATGAGCCTTGGGCAACCAAGGTGATTCTTAACCTGTTTCTGTTTCTAATTTGTGTGGTGGGGTCCTTTCTCTTCATCTTCTTCTCATTGTAGAGAGCTGCTGTCCTTGAATTAATTGGAAACATGCCGATGTTTCTGCTCATTATTATTATTATTGTTATTATTATTATTATTATTATTATTATAGGTGACATCTAAGTTGTGTTGCCTTCTGATGACCTTATAGACAGGATTTCTCCAGAATTTCCTCCATTCTGTCTGGTTCTTCAAGGATGTTTGTTGCTGTGGTGGGTTTTTCTTGATTAGAGGTGCATGCATTTTACCATTTCCTTCCTTTTGAAGCAGTGTCATCCAG
The DNA here is from genome assembly GCA_026780765.1 of Petrocephalus schoutedeni. Classification (NCBI taxonomy): domain Eukaryota; kingdom Metazoa; phylum Chordata; class Actinopteri; order Osteoglossiformes; family Mormyridae; genus Petrocephalus; species Petrocephalus schoutedeni. The sequence continues at coordinate 10,934,336 of JAODKL010000036.1, read as the reverse complement.
CCCCTTCTGAGACCTGTCTTAAACTGAGTGTCCCTGACAGGGGTTAAATCACTCCAAAATGTGTAGGACTTATGTAATGAAATTGTTTTTTGTTTTTGAGTCATTTTTAAGTCATCTGTATATTTTAACAGCTTCCTTCATCTGTAATAAGCTTAAGCTACCATAGATAATCTGTCCCTCTTCTATAACAATGTATTCAGTACAGGGTCACAGTGTTGTCATAGATTAGTATATTTACAGTAAATGTTGATATATATTTTTTTTCCATTTTGAAATAGGTGTGGTCCTTATAGACAATGCCCCTATGATTCGGTTAGCTACTTTGGAAACAAAAAACAAACTGCTTTAATTTAAGCTGTAAATATATTTCTCAAAACATTCTTTAGCCTCATAAAATGAATGCCCTGAATGTGTAATCAGAAAGGGTTCTGGTGTGCTGAGGTTTTTCAGCACAAACAGTGTGTGTGTTTACAGAGAACAGCTCGACCATGAAAAGTGCTTGGGGTTTTTTGTATTTCTAAATATGCCCACGCAAATGGAAACATGAAAAACAATCTCATTTTAAACACACGGCCTCCTCTCCAGTTTTCCTCATGAGCCACAAGTAAAATGAAGAAACACATAACTTTTCATAGTTTGTGTAATATAAAAAAACTTTTACACTGAGAATTTATATTAGATATATCTAATATGTCCCATCTATGGTAAGCTTCAGCTTTGTACCCTGCGGTCCAGCCACCCCCGAACCCTTCCCAAGATGGGAAGATGGAAGGATGGACATAACTTGAACTTGATGTGACAGGATAGAGTTTTTATTTTTATTGCCTTTCTTTTTTCCTCTTTGAGCATTATCTCACATTTTCAGCAATCGTTGTCTGGTTTAATATATTTGGATTTACACGTCTCAGACCTTGAAAAGCCCAGTGAATTTCTGCCATTCTCTGTGTCCTAAGGTTGTTTGATTTGCTGAAAATATTCCTGTTTGCTGTTCCTGCTTCGGTTCTGTGTGAATTTGCATATGATCGCTGTGTCGCGTGGGTTTCCTCGTTCACTTCAAAGACATGCAGTTAAGCGTGTCTCTAAATTTCCTGTAATGTATTTGAACATGTGTGTGTGCTTTGGGCATAACTGACATCGATCCAGGATATATTCCTGCACAAGGATTCTGATCTAATATATTCTTGCCCAGGGATCCTCATCTTGTCGTACACGGGCACACATGTCCATGGTAAGACTCATCTGTTTAAGTGTCAAAATGTATGTAGGCTACGTTTTTAAATGTCATATCTTTGGTAAAAGTTGCATTTTGGCCAAAATGTCCTTCAGAATTTGCCATGTTGTCGACCCCTACTTCCTGCTTTAGGTTGCCTAGGATTTTCTTACCTGCCTGAAATAAACTAGAAACCATATTTGCACTGGGAAAATGTGATGTGTGAACAGTCAGTCAACAGGATTTTGAAAGGATGTTTTCTGTTGTCCCTCTGAGGCGTGGCCCCAGAGTGTATCCTTGTAGCTGGTGGTTGGGGGACGTCAGCGATGAGCGCTAGCATCCCGTGCTGCTAGAGGTGTCTCGCAGCAGCCAATACTCACAACCCCTGTGCTGCAACAGCCAATACTCACAACCCCTGTGCTGCAACAGCCAATACTCACAACCCCTGTGCTGCAACAGCCAATACTCACAACCCCTGTGCTGTCCGCCCAGTCGCCCACAGCTTCTGCGTGACGCATCGGCAGGGTCCCTCGCTTAGTGACCATGGAGGGCTTGCTCAGAACCGGGAAAGGGTTGGAAAAGCTTCGAAGCACCCTTGGCCATTTTGTGTTTCGGAAACTTAGCACTTTTTAAGATGGGAGGTAGTCTAGAATTGCAATATTGAAGTGTCTATAGAAAAACACTCAAGGGAATTTGAATGTTCTCTCCTCTAGCTTGAACAGGGGTGTAGATCTGGGTATGAACAGTAGGGATGTGTCCCTGCCAATATTCTGGGAGTAGCATGTGAGTTTATGGCTGATTTGGTTCCTACCAATGTTGAAATTAAACTGGCGCCCTTGGGCTTGAACATGCCAATCTTTCAGTTATACTGTAAATCTTGATTACTTATAAAGCATTTTTGAAATAAATAAATAAATCTATTAATAAATTTGTCTTTCTGCTTGGGTCTTTATATCAGACAAATCTAGATTTGTGTCATTATTACTCTCAAACATCTTAGTGTGTATGATTCCGGACAGTATCCTTCTTAGCCATTCAGGAGGTTTGGATACAGTATGTGCAGTATACTATATACCATCAGTACTCGAAGAGGGAAAAATCGGGTACCAGTGCTCCCTTTGTTATCCGGTACTGGCAGATTACGGCGCCACTAATCTGGAGAGGAAAACAAAGTGGGGCCGCTGCAGCACACCTATGTAAGGGGTGGGGGGCCTTAGTGAGGATGATTCCAATGGCCGCTGAGCAACATTTACTAAGGGAGAGACCCACCACCATGCCGAACATAATACGATTGGTCTGGGGTGGGGGCTCAATATGATATGTGGTCATGGGAGCCAAAATCGCTAAGGACACCCCTACACGTCAAGCCCTGGATATCAGTGACTTATGATGGACCGTAGCTCAGATGAGGGAAGGGGGGGGGTGGTCGATTTTTCGCCGGCAGGGGGGAGGGGTCCTTCTCGGTAAAATTTCACCAAATTCGTGCAATTTTCATGGATCCCCCAGGGGAGATTTTGCTTGAAATTATGCAGTTATTGGCGAAGAAGAAAGGGCACTTGGGATGTGTGTGTGGGGGGGTCACTTTTATTTTATAAGGGGCAGATGCTCTGGGTGTACGGCAGTGCTCGGGATATCACTCATACTCCTGTTATAGTGTTCAAACGGAAAGCCTAACAAGCTGATCTGTCAGGAATAAAAGGGCATAGTGATGACTGCAGCATATGGTGGTGAGCAAAAAGGCGCCTTCACCCGCTCGGGTGTCCCGCAGACGTGGTGGGGGGTCGGGCTCGCCGTGCCGCGGATGGGGATGGGGCCTGTGTGCTGCAGCGTGTTTGCTCTCCGCACCATATGGCACCCCCCACCGGAAGGCGAACGGCGATGCTCAAGCTAATATTCCGGGGTTTCTGCACCTCCGCGGCTCATTTGGGCAAAAAGTAAAATAGATTTGTTTATGATATGGCCCGCGGTTCAAAGTTGCATTTATTTTTAAAGAACGAGACATAGACAAAGCAATGAAATGTAATTGCCTTCAAAATGAAATACATCGGAAGCAGAATACCGTGTGTGCGAAGTGTGCAGCTTGTTCCCATGATGCAAGTTTCCTCCCAAAGTCCAAATACGTGCAGTTAACCAATATGGCATTTACATTTACATTTACATTTACAGCATTTGGCAGACGCCCTTAGCCAGAGCGACTTACATAAGTGCTTTAAGACTCTACAATGAATTTTTCCCGATACTAACTCAATAAAACCCATTACGGCACCATGACTGTAAATTAACCCGTTTAATCGCCAACATTTTCCCTGCAAAATAAGAGCATGCATTTCACTCCTCAGAGTATATATAATATCCACATAATACCTCCACATAATATGTTTTTTGTTTTTATTCGTGTTGGTTATGTTAGCAACAATTGCCGGTGGGATTGGACAGGTTAATAAGTGTTTTTCGCGGACGCACCACACAACAGATTCATTTTGGCAATAAAATTATTATTTTTTTAAGGTCTTTAAGGCATCCTTAAAATACCCGTAGTCAGTGGCAGATGCTGCAAGGATTCACCCTGGGTGGCATCTTCTGAGGGGCACCAACTAAGCAAACTGCACCCACTACCCCAAGCAGGCCAGAGCCGCCACTGTCCTATAGTATAAGGTTATGTGTGTCACACTCAGACCGTCCTGTGCCTTGTCTCCAGCACACCCCCGTACTGAATGGGCCCTTATGAAAGACAGCAGGATCAGTCGACATTTCCTCCCTTCCTCATACCTTCAGTGAGGTCTCATTAAGGAGTTATAGGAGCGTTGGGAGACTCGGGACGCAGTTTGTCCTGCTCTATTGTCTCTGGCACGTCTGACTATTGACATTCCTGTCCGTGGGTTACAAGGAGCAGCGTTTTCCAGCCTCAGCGGACACTCTGAGAGCACAACAGAGGGTGCTGACAGCCGCTTCTAAGAGCAGGTCAAAGGCAATAAACAGGGCTGCCCCCGGGAAAGCATTCCTGAACAGCTGCATTCTATGCAAGTTTATTTATTTACTAGCTGGTCCAAATTTTAACTCGTGAATGTGGCAGCTCAGTGATTAGCACTGTTAGCACTTTTAGTGCTGTAGCTTCGCACCTACTGGCTTGATGGTTCCATGCCTGCCTGATTGTGGAGTTTGCATGTTACTCCCGTGTTATTAAGGTCTTAGGCATTGCGGAGGTTGATGGTCTGGGATCTCGGGGGGGGGGGGGGGGTTGTGGGGCTCTGGAACATTCCATAATATCACAGAACTAACAGTATACAGCGGCGTGTTTAGGATCAGAGCCGGGCTGACATGTGGTGACATCTGTATGCATGTGGCTGCAGTAGTCGTTCTCCAGAGAGGTTCAGATGAATAGCACGAGAGCACGGGCGCCATGGACAAGCGATGTCGCGTCAGCGTGAATCTAACATCGCACGCTGGCAGATGTGGGAACTCCATTTGGGACACGGGTAAACGATTGGTATCAGGCAGCGAGAAAAATGAATGGAGATGACTGAAAACTGCGATACCCGCCAATTCTGAGAGCGCAGCCTGTGAAATGTGCTGAATGTGCAATCCCCAGCAGGGAAAGGCTGATATTGAAGCTGCTTAGTAACAGCGGGACTTTTGCTGCTGAGTCAGTGACATTGTGACGGACATATAAACCTTTACAGATGGTTTATACAGACACTGGCACCTGATTTTTTTCCCTCTTCAAGGACTGATAGTATATAGTATACTGCAGTGTTTCTTAATCTGGTCCTCGGGGACCCGTCTGTGGTTTTGCTCTACCAGGAGCTGAGGGGGAGCAAAAAATGTGGACTTTCTGGCAGGAAACAAGGAGGGAGCAAAAACCTGGACCGTCTGTGGGTCCCCGAGGACTGGGTTGGGTAACCCTGTTTTGCAGGATGTGGCCTTATGTGATTTGCTTCTTTTATAATAAACACATATTCACCCCTATTTTTATGTAATGATCCTATCCCTGGAAAAAAATTAAGGTTTGTTCTTTTTAATTAACTGCATAGGATTTAATAGTAATCATCTGCATTTCTACATAATATTACACTGGATTTATGATCTTCACCTCTTCAATCTAATAAATCCAAGTCTCTTGAATCACATATGCAATCCCATATATATCCAGTGGATGGCAGCACAAGACCAGAATGCACAATGGCCAGCTGGTTGTAATAAATCCTTATTTTCAATTTGGAATGAAAACTTCATGAACAATATTCCACTACACCAAAATCATATCCAAGCATCATAATACCCATTTGGGGGGGTGATCTGCCAAAATCCCAAAATTTCATCAGCATTAGCATCAAATCTAACATAACGTGATTTGGTCTCAGCTTTGTGATTATATACACCAGTAGTTCCTAAATCTCTCGTGATTAGCGGACTATTTGAAACAGATGGTCTCCTCGGAAGATGAAATACAGCAAATGTATGAAAACATCAGAGTGGTTGACTGGAGGCTGATAAGGTGGCAATGTTATAGTGGGTCCTCATATAAGACCTCACTGAGAAGAACGTATGGAAAGTATAAGGCTCTGATGGCGAGTGCCTTTTATCAGCTTAGCTACTCTAGTCTGCTGTCTCAAAGCTCTCAATATCAGGAACAAAGCAATCAAGAAAATTCAAGCCTGGCCTCTCTATCAACAGATCCATTACATCAGATGTAGGAATCCCCATGTGGGATGTCAATGAACAGACACACACAACAGCTGCATGGCCCCCTTCATGAGGGCCCTGATGGGCTCCGACATGTTACGTGATCTTAAGCAACCATCTGCATTTATACTCGCGACTATTTAATAAACGGAGGGCCTGCGGCATGTGTGCAGCCACAGAAAGCTGATTAAATGTGCTCAGCAAAATAAAATGCATGTGCAGCATACGTCGAATGATAAATCAATATTTGATGTTTAATGAGCATCCCAGAATGATGGTGAGGATCGGATTGAGGGCAGTGAGGCCGCTGGAGCTGTGCTTCATGGGCCCTCCTCAGCGCTGTGCCTCTGGGCTGCTGATGGACTTGTGCCCCCCCTCCCCGCTGTGAGGTTGTGATCAAAGCCCCAGCTGTTGTGTCACATCTTATTTACAGCAGGCATTGTTCATACAGGAGCTGGCAGCTGGCGAGATGAGGGCACAATCAGAATAGCGTGCATACACACAGACACACCCTACTGACACACATGCATGCACACAGACACACCCTACTGACACACATGCATGCACACAGACACACCCTACTGACACACATGCATGCACACAGGCACACACCCTACTGACACACATGCATGCACACAGACACACCCTACTGACACACATCCATGCACACAGACACACACCCTACTGACACACATGCATGCACACAGGCACACCCTACTGACACACATGCATGCACACAGACACACACCCTACTGACACACATGCATGCACACAGGCACACACCCTACTGACACACATGCATACACACAGACACACCATACAGGCACACATCCTACTGACACACATGCATACACACAGACACACCCTACTGACACACATGCATACACACAGGCACACGCCCTACTGACATGCATGCACACACACATATACACACGCACACCCTACTGAGACTCACACATACACATACAGGCACACATTCTACTAACAAGCATGCATACACACACAGACACACATCCTACTGACATGCATGAATACAGACACACACCCAACTGATGCACACATACACACACACACACACCCTACTGGCATGCACGCAAACACACCTTACTGTCACGTATGCATACACACACACACATTCAACTAATGCACACATATACACATATTAACACACATACAATACTATACCCCCATGTATTTTTTGACTCGACCAATAGCACACCTCGTATAGCTAATCTGAGGCCTGGCTCAGGGAGATGATGCGAAATGCCCTGCTCAGGACCAGCTGAGAATAACCATAACGCAGGGCCCGGCATAAACCCATGCAATCGAATCACAAAACGGCTTTCTGATAGGGAAGGCAGCACATGTGCTTAGGTGTTAACATGTGCACCAGTCCAAGTATCTGGGCAATGACACCTCAGAAGCAGGCATCAAACAGCATCATCCAGCTGGGTATCCCCATGGCAACCATCTGGAGGGAAAGGGGCGGATTTTGGAGCCATGGAGTTGAGTTTTCTGAGTCCTGAGGACGTGTTGTCTCCACACCCCGACACATATTGACCACGTAGCCTTTGCCACGGATCTGTGGTGCCTCAGGTCACCCAGACAAGATGGG
>JAODKL010000036.1:10899552-10921828 GCA_026780765.1 Petrocephalus schoutedeni | reverse complement strand
CGGGTCTTCCAGCAGCGCCGTGGAGCCGATGGTGATCACAGGCGTACCGCCGCTGGGTCGCTGGTTTGGGTCGATTGTTCTGTCACGGTTATTGCGCGAACGATATATATATATATATATTTATTATTAATTTTTTTTAAATAAAAAATATTATTTTATTTTTATATACAGGTGTATAAAATCAAGCACCTAGGCATGCAGCCTGCTTCTACAAACATTTGTGAAAGAATGGGTCAATTTCGGGAGCTCAATCAATTCAAGTGTGGTACCGTGATACGATGCACCTGTGCAATAAGTCCATTTGTTAAAATTCCTCACTATTAAATATTCCACGGTCAACTGTTAGTGGTACTACAATAAATTGGAAGAAATTAGGAACAACAACAATTCAACCACGAGGTGGTAGGCCACGTAAAATCACAGACCAGATGGGGGGACAGCGTATGCTGAGGCGCACAGTGTGCAGAAGTCGCTGACTCTCTGCAGTCAGTGGCTACAGATCGTCAAACCTCATGTGGCCTTCAGATTAGCTCAAGAACAGTGTGTAGAGAGCTTCATGGAATGGGTTTCCATGGCCGAGCAGCTGCATCCTAGCCTTACATCACCAAGTGCAATTAAAAGTGTCAGATGCAGTGATGTAAAGCACACCACCACTGGAATCTTGAGTAGTGGAGACAGTTCCTCTGGTGTCAAGAATCACGCTTCTCTGTCTGGCAATCCGATGGACGAGTCAGGCATCCCAATACAAAAAACATAATCCAGCATAAATATATATATGTGTGTGTGTATATATTTATATTTAATGTATATATTGTGTACTGTGTATATGCATACACACACACACACACTATAGTGTGAAAGAGACATTTTATAGATAAGCTGAACAGCCTTTTAAAAAGTAATGCCAAAAACTATGCATATCAACTTGCCCTAACATGTCATGAAAGTATTAATCAAAAACCGACCAAAATAACTTTTATAATTTCAGTGAGATCTCAGAAGTTGGCTTTTTGAATTTTTACCATATGAACATTTTCTACAACACAAATAGAAATTAGGTGACCTTCACAACATTCATCAAATACTTTAATCACAGCAGAGCTTGATGATTTCGAACAGACAGGTGAAATAAAGGTTGTACGTTAATCCCATATATAAGATTTCTGACGGGATAACTTGTTTATATAGCTCGTGACACAAGTCGTTGCATGTTCTCAGCGCTGAGGGAAGACAAATCTTCTTTGCATTGTCAAGCAAGGGGAATCGCTGACTTCAGAGCATGTGGTGCTATGACTGCAATTTATTACTGTCCACTACAGTGCTGTCTTAAAGAAAAGAGAACCGAGTCGAACGGCTGGGCTCATGCCAACTGCAGAGCCATGTTTGTCTTTATTTAACAAGATGGAAGGCAGCTTCGAGCTGATGCTGAAAGTGCAAAGTACAGCAAAAAGGAATGAGCAACATGGGTTCTACACAAGTGCTATACGACAGACTGGTCTTCAAAATCTTCAAAATCGAAAACCTAAATAACAGCTCAAGGAACCATACTGAAAGTGGTCCATATTATTCATTTGCACTTAACAAGAGATGAGTTTTACCAATTTTTCCCCCAGTTCCTCTGTGGTTGTGATGGTTGCTTGTTTTCAATCCCATCCTTGCCAGAACAGCCATGTTACCACTGGGCCCTTGAACAAGGTAACCCTGAAAATGCCTGAATAAAATGCTGCTCTTATACTCAGACCCCAAGCTTCGTTGTCGCCCGTGTATCTGACAAAAAGGAGAGCAAGGTAGGGTATGTGAGAACTAGACAATTACAGCATGCATTTAGAAACGACCAAGCGCCGATTCATCTGTCCCTCACACCTGGTGACCTGCTGAAAGTGGGTTGCTTTTTGTGATTGATTCTCATGAAGTTCTACCACCACTGCCCTGCAACAGCAGCCACAAAGACAGCGGGGGTGGAGAAAGGCGGGGGAGGGGAAGCTGGCAGGGCAGCAAGCCGTGGGACCTGTCTTGAAATCGACAGAGATGACCTGGCAGGAGCTGAGTGTCCACCCCAGGCCACCGAGGCAGCAGCCTGTGCCAGCTGGTGACGTTAAAGCGGGGGGCACCGCTGACCCCAGGGGAGGGGGTCAGTGAAATGTTCTTCCCTAAAAATAGGAACATGCTTCAGCTATCGAAGGTCATAAGCGTGGTGAGCCTCCATATTTCTGTCTGGCCTGTAAGGAAGCATGTCCAGTCTGCTAACATTCCCCCAAACGTAGCGTGTAGTGCAAAATGTAGCCAACACTGCTATCCCTCAGTTGGGAAAACTAAGATGAACGGGGACTCAAAGCCCCGTGTTTACCTTCTATATTGGATGCCAATTCATTTCTGCAATCTGCAACACTATCAATCTCAAAATGACCTCCACATTTCTGTCATCCTTTAGGCAATCTATCAAGTGTCCAATTATCAAAAAGTTTAGTATAACCATGACACATGAAATAACTTAAACACATTAAAAAATCTCATTATGTGTGAGAACTCAAGACATGCCCCCAGGAAATCAGAGATTGCACAACAATGCCGTCAAGGATTCGGGCTGCTCCTTCAGCAACATCAGCGCTATGCTATGCACCAAGATCTGCATAAATCACAAGGATGAACATCTACACCCTACACAGCACTGCGGGGGCTTTGTGTGGCCTCTAGAAAGTGGCTTCAGGGCCCCTCATTATATAATCCAGCGGTTAACCACAGCAATTTATGACCGAGGTGTACAATGTTTCCGGACGCCTAAGAAGACCCGATTGGTGCATTCCTTGCTTATGGATACAAAACACAAGACAGGATGAGTATATGATTAATATTATCTCACCGCACAATGCAGTCGAACACAACCCAACATTAAAGCCCAGAATACCCAACTGTATTTCAACACCACCGAGTGGCAATGCAGGCTCAGGTTACAGGTCTCCACAGCGCTGAATCCAACTCCTCAAATACAAATAACAGTGGCAGTATAAATAACAGCAGGAGTTGCATCTCCTTTCCTTTGCCCATGTAGCTGTGACTGTGACATATGCATGCTGTGTCAGCAACAAGAATAATAAAGGCCGGTTTGATGATTCCTGGCACAGAGACAGTTATATAATATTACAGGGAATTACTGCAGCGTTTGAAAATAACACAAAATCATACAGGTCAATTACATTGGAAGTAAATAACCCAAGCAGGGATTGAATAAGAGTGGCAAAATAAGTATCTGCATAAGAATAATCAGTACAAATACTAGTGACAGTTACACAAGTTCTTAATGTGCCCTTTTCCCCAGAGCAATATAGCATTTCAGCTTTCTTTAAAAGAGAATCAATGGATTAAATAGATTTATTGTCATTTGTACTAGTTCAAGTATAATGAGATGCAGACAGACACAAGATAACAACACATTGGACAAACAATTAATAACAGGATATAGTACTTAGGCAAAATATACATATAAGTATAAATGCAAATATGTAAATATGGATATGAAGATATGAATGTATCTGGAAAAATAAATATGTACAATATAATTGCATAGCAGCAGATAATAGTGCAAATATAAGTGCAAGGCCAAAAATACTAGTGGTTCTGTGTGGCTTCACTGCTCAGTGAGATATTGGATTGTTAAAGCAGGCGAAAGGCGCACCTCAGCTATCTGATTGCTGGCCCGTGCTGCGTGTGCGGTGCCGTTGGGGTCAGAGGTCAGAGGCCAGATTCCAGGATCTGCCCGTTTGGGGCAAGACGGGCTCTGTGAGTGCTCTACTTTCACATACCAATTAGGGGGGACTAATTACACTCCCTCCCATTGGAAAATCTATTTGGAGCATCTGCTCTCAGCCCTTTTTGAATCTAGACGCGGATCTGGCAGAAATATGCCGGTCTGACTGGATTCACTGGATGCAGTGAGCCTCGTAACTGTATCGCCTGTTTAAAGGTATAGGCCCTTTTGTGTTTTGACTATACTTGGCCATGTGCTGCACAGGCACACCGTTGACCTTTTTACAGTGCAGTCGTCACTTTTTACATGCGGGATTCAGGGGCCGGCTTGTCAAATCCCCAACACTCTGCTTAACTGTCCAGAGACTCAGGTTACACAATGGGCTGGGCACATGTACAGTGTGCTTGGTCGCACGGATACACTCCTTTTTCGCGCCAAGCGAATCGTATTACTTGACGTGGTGCATTTAAGGACTGAAGCCATCACTAGCATTCATTATCCATAAAGGAGAGGTCTGTTACCCATAAAGAGAAAGCTTATAGTACGATTATGCAGTGGACAAAGCCTTAAAATTGTTTAAAAATTAAGCATTTTGACCAACCTTCTATTCATTCTGACCAACCATCTCAGTAAGAAACTAATCCAGTCTATTTTTTGTTGTTGTCGTCCCTGAGTCCTTAAACTGATTGAAAAACCACCTCAGACCTTACTTCTCTCACTAAGGGGAGGTGGTTCATCACGCGAGGCTCGAAAACGCAGAGCGAATCCCTGATTGTGCTTCTATCTGTCCTCTTTTCTGCGAGCTCCTGGTTTATTTATAGACCAGAAACAACTGGCCTCCTAAAAATGGTTCTGAAATGGCAGGGGATATGGGCTTTGCTATGTAAGGTATCCAGCATCGAAGCTCCCACATCCTGAGCCCGGTTCCCGTCTTTTTGTCTTCCTCTTTGTCGTCGGGAAAGACGAGGAGTGAAAGAGGCAGCCTACAGTCAAGGTGGCAGATAGAGCAACAGGACTCAGGAGAGCAGAAGATCACTGGGTCGTCTTACGCCAGCTCTCTTCCCCAGCCTGGACACCAGTTCTCAGTCCCAGTGTCCTGTAGGCCTATTCTCCTCACCTCCAGCCGGGCGCTGATCTCCATGGGAACCATGAAAGCCCTCTGCCTTTTCCTCCTGGCCTGCTTCTACCTGGCCTCCATAAGTGACGCTGAAGAAGGTCTGGAGTTCCCCAGCTTCGACGGCAAGGACAGGGTGATCGACATCAGTGAGAAGAACTACAAGAAGGCACTGAAGAAGTATGACATGCTGTGTCTGCTCTACCACGAGCCCCTGACCTCCAACAAGGAGCTTCAGAAACAGTACCAGATGATAGAACTAGTGTTGGAGGTAAGACTTAGAAAATGAGTGCAGCTGAGTGGTGTCCAACCCTAGGTTACTTGACCAGGTGTCATTTGCCATCATGGAAAATTATATCATTTAAGTTTTTTGTGCCTAGGAAGAACCGTAGAAAACTGCCTGAGATTTATACAAGTACTGAGGTGTAAACATGTTATCTATAAATATACTTTATGGTGTATTTTAGCTAGGAAAGTAGTGTAGAAGAGGGGTGTTTTAAGCATAAAGGCTGAAGATGAGTCTAGGTCAGACAATGGTAAAAAAAAATGCTGGCTCCCATAAAAGCCACTTGCAGATTCTCAGGTCTGACAGCAGGATTTATTGAATGTGACCAATCCATTCTGTGTGTACCGTATACTAAGGTCATGTTTCCGACAGCATCACACGTCAAGTTAAAAAGGCTTTATGCAACCTAGTAATTGAAAGGGATTCTGTGTCTTATGCGCCCGGGAGATATAGGTGCAAGCAAAATAAATTATTCAAACCTTTTTTTTTTTTGTTGGGGGGGGGGTTACATTTCATTATACCGCTCAGTCAGTCCGATGGGTGAGAGAGAGTTAATGTTCTGCTTCATTTTCAGAATGAAATAATATATCTGGCTCATCAGAGTTTTCTCTGCCTGATCCAAAGAGGTTCAACAAAAAGTTCCAACTCAGTTATGTACAGAAAAATTCAAAGAGCCTTTAATTGGCTTGTGCTGTAAGTTTATAATTTGGCTGCGTAAAGCCACAGTCATGAATGTAATTTGCAATCAGCAAAAATATATAAACAAATAATGCCTGATTAACAGAACTTTAACCCCCCTGTACCAGATAAGTGGTGCTTTGGCTTGTGTGTATGTACATTAAAGATGAATATAGTGGTAATGGTTTTGTGAAGAAGGTGAGATGTTCATGGGAATTTAGCAGAATTTTATTTGTCATTTGTGATGGATTTCTCAGTTCCTTAAATCATACCGACCAATACAATCAAAGACAACCAGCTGAACAAAACAGTAGAAAAGTTGAACAGTTGTCCTTGACGCAAATCAGGTTAGCTTTTATTTAAACTTGGATATGGAGAAATTAGCTCTTTAGTTGCCCTAATGAACAAACACAAGGAGCATACAGTATTTGGAAAGAAGTCTCAGTGCTAACTTTGTAGGTATTTTTGGTAACAGAGAACAGAAATGTTGATGAGTAGTGCCAAGCTGTTGTGAAGCTGTGTGGATTCACATTTTCAACACTTTATTTTTACTTTGCATCTCTGGAGAACAATCAGCTCGAGCTGTCCTTCTCAGTCCATTATGGAAGTTGGCTTGGTTTTATGGTCTGATCACCTTACATGCGGTTTTCCACACCAGACCATATGGGTCGTCATGTACGAGGAGGAGAACAGCCACATGTAGCCACATGTAGGTTGATAAGCTCACTAAGCCAAATGCCAGAATTTCCAGTCCATTCTCTTATGTGACAATCCCATTGCTTTCCAAGCCAATACCGACTGTCAGTTTGTCATCAAAGACTACAAATTGTGGATATAGACCAGTGTTTCCCAATCCGGTCCTCGGGGACCAGCAGACTGTCCACATTTTTGCTAGGAGCTGGGAAGGAGCAGAAATGTGGATGGTCTGGGAGGGAGCCAAAATGTGGACCGGGTTGGGAAACACTGGTACAGACGACAGATTTCTACACTGTCCTTGTCCCATTTTTATCAGGCATTACTGACAGACGATACCTTTATTCTTAGATGTGCAGCATGCGGTTGGGTAATTTGCCACCGCCTTAAGGCCGGGCCTGTTCTTTCTATTGACATCTCATGGGAGTTTCACTAAGACTCCATTTACAGAGCTGATTGCTTTTAGATGGTTATACAACGGAGTCCATTTATCTCACAGCCAACTAATTCCATAAATCATCCCCTAATTAACCTATAAACCATTATCTTCTATTACTGATCTCCTTTGATTCTCTGTTGCCTGGAAAGCAATAAAGCGGATTATCATATTTTGTTCCCTCACACAAATGTTTTATTGTATCAAAATGCACTGCATAGCTGCAGCAAATCTGCAGAGCTCAAATAAATTAATAACTGTATGACAAAAATTAATAGAAATAAAGGAAACATATTTGATTTGTGTTTTTTTTCTCTTAGTCGATTTAAGATTAAAGCATTTCAAATATGAGCTGGTGTTATCCAGAGGAAATGCAATACTTACAACTCTGTCCAGACTGTTAAATTGATTCAAAATTGAAAATGGGGAACCAATAAAGTACGGAAAAAGAGTGACACAAAACGCACCCCAGTGGGACATCACTCAAAGCAATGTGTGGCCCACCACAGGAATGTGGTTTCAGCTCACACTGTGCTGCAATAGCTCTGGTGAGCAGGTCCAGAGAATGACAACTGAGCCATGTTTGTAGGGGCGGCCATGACAGCTGGATGCCTGTGTGAGTGTGTGTGGAACTGAGCATGTGACCTGGTCCTCCAAACATGTCAGTGAATGAAGCCTGCAGCCCAGAGAGAAAGGTGGCAGGTGGCTGAGAGCCAGAGGTGGGTAATCCAGGTGCAAAGAGTAAAAATCCAGACCAGGATTTTGTTTTAACCAACTAGTTGAGCACTATGTGACTGAGACTCTTAATACTCAACTGGTTGGTTGAAACTAAATCCTGGTCTAGATCTTTACTCTTTGGACCTGAATTACCCACCTCTGCTGATAGCACACGCATCAAAGCAGGGATGTGCTAGTCTTCACCCAGTCCAAGATGACGTTAAAGGGTGTCCTATGATGACATTAACTGGATTTTCTGGACTGGGGCGACACGGGAGGTCAGGCATTATGAGAGGAGCTGGAATATTTGTGTATTACTAAGGGGCTGGAATCCCTCCAGCTCAGGACTGGACTGTGAGCAGTGTCCACTATCAGCGCGGAATCAATTCGATTTTTTTTTTATTAAAAGCATAGCAAGAGCCCCAAGAGTCTACCTTTACCAGTGGCACCAATAAGGTTCTCAAAATACAGTTCTCAGAAAATTGTTTATTAATAATAGGTTTGTTATGAAAAACCTTCCTTGGTCTTGTTTTATTAATTACTCATGGTCTTCCCCATCCACAGCTGACTGCACAGGTGCTAGAGGACAAGGACATTGGGTTTGGGATGGTCGACTCCCAGAAGGACGCCAAGGTGGCCAAAAAACTTGGTAAGCCATAGGTGTGGCGAGCAACTGAGCCTCCGCATATGAATGCCACGTTTACATAAAGCGTGTCAGTGCTTGAAGTTTTAAGTTTCCTGAAAAGACCTTATTTGAGTCCCCAGGACTTCAGGAAGAGGGCAGCATCTACGTCTTCAAGGAAGACCGTGTCATCGAATTTGATGGCCAACTGTCTGCTGACACCCTGGTGGAGTTCCTGCTGGATGTAAGCGTGCTCCGGGGAGGCTGGGTGCACGGGCAACAATCACCCGCCTTGCCGGCTTGTGAGGGGCTCTACTCTTTCATAACTAACCCTAACCCTAACCCTAACCCTTAGTTAGTTAATCGTCCCCTCTCCCTTGAAATGATGGAATGACATGTACATCACTGCTTTTAAACATGCTGTTTAAGAAGAACCTGCCTTGATGTTTAGAGTTTGCTTTTATGATGTGATAATTACATAACTTACTACATACTTCCATTTAATATATGCATCTATATCTATATATAGCAGATTAATTTAATAAAATTTATTTATAATGGGTAATTTTCCATATAGGGCAAATCAGCTTTTTCTTTTCAAACTGAGTGAAGATGTCTGCCTAGTGATGGCAGCCCAGTTCATAAAGCCTGTCTCCCACTGCCAGCTGCTGGAGGATCCTGTCGAACTCATCAGTAACTCTATGGAGCTGCGTGCCTTTGACAACTTGGAGGAGGACATTCGGCTCATTGGTTACTTCAAGAACGAGGAATCGGAGCGTGAGTAACTGGCAGAGCAAGTGCGGCAAGGCACTGCTCTCCACGACACCGTTATGAAGGAGCTGCTTGAATTATTCTTACCTTTTGATATACCTCGTTGCCTTTGATCCCAGATAAATGCTCAGGTGAATGCATTAACTTCAGCTCCTATAAAGCCAAGGGCTATGGCTGTCCCTGTAGCACTCCTCAGACTGTTTGTAAGTGAAAGATCAGCCTCATAGTGATTCTTATCCTAGTCTCCATGTAAACCTTCGGATCATTTCCCCGCACTGGGGCTTACAGGGGCAAACGTGAAGAGCACAGAATGTTAATAGGCTGAAGGCTCTGCCAGGAGTTCCCTAGTGACCTGCCAGGCTTCAAATAGCCTAGATCTTTTGGCTGAGTAAATCAAGAGCAGTTATTGTGGTATTTCTGAAAAAGAGCAGCGCACATTCATAGAGAGAAGCTGCAGGGATGTACTTGCACGTATTCTACTTCCGACAGCTACTGTAGCTAATTTTCTCCTGAAGTTTTATCATGAAAGGATCCAAGGCTCCCTTGAACAGCCATCCCTTAAACTTCAAACAGCCAACAGGAGTTAGGTGGAGGCTGCCTTAATGCCCGTTGACTGAATATTCACAGTTTCCCTGACTTCACAGTGGTTAATCTCCATAATGGCAGTGTGGCACAAATGGCTGTTCTCTGTGTCTCTCTAGACTTCACCGCCTTCCAGGAGGCCTCAAAGCACTTCCAGCCCTATGTCAAATTTTTTGCTACATTCGAGAAAGCAGTAAGTAACATACCCTCCATTTTTGTATGAACAAAAGCCGAATAACAGTGGGAAATACAAACTTTAGGTTTTAGTCTCACTATGCCAGTCACTACTTCTTATACCCATTTCTACGAAAATTGCTTATCTAACCATCTGTGGGGACTCTTAAGTGCAAATGTCAGATTTGTGCTTGCTTAAATAGTTTTTTTTCCGCAAAGGTAAGGGAGCATAATATGTTGCAGGTGGCCAAGCAGCTTACTCTGAAGATGAATGAAGTAGATTTCTATGAGCCCTTCATGGAGGAGCCTGTGACCATTCCAGGAAAGCCTGTTTCAGAGGAGGAGATTGTGGACTTTGTCAATAAACATAGACGGTAATGTTGGCACACATAGAACAGGAGAATGCGCTGTTAGTCTGAAAAGTGTCATGTCAGTCTTTGCATGAGTCATGTCTTAGTAGTACACAGACATAGATATTGTTAATGCACAATAGACTTGGGTATAACCTTGGGGAAATCAACCTCAAGTTAATCACATGGGCTGGACTGGTGTCATTTTTTTGCCACAGTGGACTTAACTTCTGGACTTAAGACTTGCTTGCAGGACTAATTAATGGGATGAGCCCGTCTACTCTGTAGACAAACTGTGATGATGTAATTCTTCTATTCCAGGCCTACTCTGAGGAAACTGCGTGCTGAGGACATGTTTGAGACCTGGGTTTGTTGTCATTTACAGTTAACAAGTTATCCTAAGTTAGTAAAACATTACTATTGGGCCAACACTGGGCCAAATTCGTTTAATAGACTTTGCTTGATTTTTAGTATTTCCACGTCTGTAATATATACAAACAGATCTAGAATCTAGCAGATCATGCGCCATGACTGTGACTCTGAAATCTTCCTAAATCTTTGTTTCACTTACCAGGAAGATGACATGGATGGGATTCACATTGTTGCTTTTGCAGAAGAGGAAGACCCTGGTGAGCCAGAGAAGATAGATAACATTACACTTCAATAAGTTATTCATTTAAAGTTAATTTTGTTATGTTCAGTTCTAACCTTCTGGAACCTTCTCAGATGGCTTTGAGTTCCTTGAAATCCTGAAGGAAGTAGCCAGGGACAATACAAACAACCCTGACTTGAGCATTGTGTGGATTGACCCAGATGACTTTCCCTTGGTGAGTAAATGGTTGTAGTAGGTACCATTTCTACTGCATGCATAAAATAGAGTGGTCCAACTAAAACTAAAACAGCTGGATCACAGTATTTCATTTCCATATTATTGTCCCTAATTCAAACTGAATTCATTTTCTTCTGTACATCCTACATTTGCATTTGATTTTCAGCTGATTACCTACTGGGAAAAAACCTTCAAAGTGGACCTCTTTAAGCCTCAGATTGGGGTGGTCAATGTGACAGATGTAAGTCAGAAATACATTACTCTCATGTTCAGTAGAACCCCCATTGATTTATATCCAGGAGTGATTAAATAAATCTTCAAATAAGGAGAAAGAGGTACTTCTAGTAATGTATTATTGTGACCTAACATTGACTCTTGAAGAAGTGATTTCATTGATTAATGTATCCTGATTTTTCTGCCAGGCGGATAGCATTTGGCTAGACATGCCTGATGATGAAGATCTAGCCACAGCGGAGGAGCTGGAAGACTGGATTGAAGATGTACTCTCTGGAAAGGTCAACACCGAAGACGATGATGACGACGATGATGACGATGACGATAATGACGATGACGACGACAATGACGACGATGACGATGACAATGAAGACAATGACGATGATGACGATGAAGATGAGGAAGACGAGGAAGATGACGAGGACAATGATGATGATTAGATTATACACATTCTGGGGTTAATTCTGGAACCTGGCATTAAGGGCATCATTTAAAAAGAATCTCATCTCACGCCGGACTCTGCATTTCAAAGAAGCCACAATATCAGAATGAAATATGTACCTTGAATGCTTTTATAGAGAATTTTGTACATTTTGTACGTGTATTTATCTCCTACTACAATGCCTATTTTTCATCCCAAAGAAAAGACAATTTTCACCGGATCAGTTCGGGCACCAAAAGCTGAAGGTATCAAAGAGTGATCAGAGAGTGATATCAGAGAGTGATTTTTTTAACATCACCCATTCTGTTGGTATTCTATGAGTTGCTACATTTGTTTTTAAATAAGCTTCATGTTAATTACCGCCTGTATGCAATTAAAAGAATATTTTCCACAGGCTGTCATAAACTCACAGTACAGTCTCATAGCTTTATCCGGCTGTAATAAACTTCCTGACAGATAGGTTTGGCTGGCTGTTATTTAAAACATTTTTTGTTAATTAATGCAAAATTATATTTCTAATATTTTGAATCAAGAACGATGAAACTGAACTAAAGAGAACTATTTAGCCGAAACATCATAAAATAAATATTTTGTAAATTATTTTTTGTGCTAACATTGGACAGTCAGAAATGTTTTCATTCTTTTCACGTTTTCATAAATTCACTGTGAAGTGCCTTACTGTGTGCCCTATTGTGGCTTCTGGGCTCCACTGAGGTTCTGGCAGCTAGTAGTTATATAGAATGCACTTTAACAACAAATCATTCTCTGGGGACAGCCTTTTAGCCCAGTCTTTTAGCCAGGGGGGTAGAAGAAGAACAAAGGAGCAGAACTTTTAGTGTGTAAGTATTTATGTCTGATGATAACAAAAGTGCAAGAGTGAACCCTCAAGGTTATTGTGGCTCATGTTTTTTTAAATACCACTTGGCAGAATAAAATAGCTACAACTTGATGAGAATCCTAAGGCATCTGAAGTGGTTGTATAATCTATATGAAAGAAAATGCCACCTTTTGTCCAATGTTACACATTTACAACTGTTCTGTTAATTAGAAAGTCAACAAATCCCACTGCAATGGAAATATGACAACAATGCCAGTCCAGATAGGGTCGTAATGATCTTACAATTTTTAAAGTGCTGTCATTTTATTTATTATGAATAAACCAATCAAAAACATTGCTGAGATCGGATTTGTAAATCAAAACTGATTTTTTGCAAAATCATGGTGAGTAGATAACATGTTCAAAGAAACTACTGATTAAAACTCAGAAGAGCCCCTCTCACTGGACCCTGCAGCAACTAAGGTATGCCAATGATGAAACATGCAATTTTTAAAAAGATTTGAATTCTATGAAAATTTAAGTTATATTCTTTAACATTGGTTTGGAACGTGCTAGACATCACAACTAGGAATGAAGCCTATTTTCTGCCTGCAGTTAGACGTCTGATACCTTCTAAGAATGATGATTTTGTGGTCTTAATATATTAAAGACATATACTAACTGACATGTATGAACACAGGCAGAGACATTTACTTGCCAATGTGTTCCTGGACTGTTGCCCTTGTTTGGAATATCTCGAAATCTGATACCGTGCATGCCTCTCCTCTCCAGCAGAAAGACCACACATCACAGGGCTTACAACAAGCAGGCAACGGGAAAACAGAACCAGACCTCTCTGGAAAATGTTACAGCAAAGTGGAAGGGATAAAATGTGTGTGCGTGTGTGTGTGTTTATAAGAGCAATTGGTTGGGATGAGGGGGGAGGTTCTACGGATAACCCTCTTTGGGATCTACTGTTGAGGGCAACACCTGGCTGCCCTGTGGCATGAATTATTAAAGGCAACAATTTTTCGATAGGAAAAATGGCAGCGAAATGTCAAATAAGCAGGGAAGAAATGGGTTCATGTTGATGGTTCAGTAACAATGGGCAATGGGCAATACTAATACTACTAAAACTAATAACATACTAATACTAATATTACTAATACTAGTAGCAGTTTTCTGTTTGATTTTTTTCTAGCCAAAAGTCCAGACTATGTCCAGAAACCATTGCAGCCTTACAAATAATGTTGTGTGTTGTAGCAAAAACCATGATAATGGCAGTGACAAGTATGACCACAGATTTATTATAATCTTTTACTGCTCTACAGTGTTGGTACAGTGTTGAGTTTGTTTGCTGCTGTTTTGCCAAATCAGCACTACATTTCTATTGATGCCAGCACTGGAAAACAATACAGAGGTCCAGAGGAAGGAACCGCAGAGAAATGGACAATGTTGATTCAGCTTGGCAAGATCAAGTCCCATGAAACTACTGAAAACAAGCCGTTCATGACCATATTTTGGCATAGGGCATATGGAAAGCTCGTTTTTTTTTTATTTCAATTTGAGGCAAGTGCTCAAGGGTACTAATACCTTGGAATTGCCTCAGCAAAAGAAAATCAGGGAGCTTGTGAGCGCTTTACACATGTCTTTGATCTTGATTCCAGGTAAAAAAAAAAAAAAAGACATTCATCTTTTATAACTGCTGCCCCCTTGTGTTGCAGCAAAAAAGTGCACCCTGGGCCATCAATGATTCACCAATCGCAGCAGGCATTTTAAACCAGCGGGCCTGAACAAATGATGGTGGAAACAAAAAGAAAACTAATCCATTGTGAGCTTTGAGGACGCTCCCAAATGACTGGGGCTTAGCTGATGAATACTGTAACGCTACAGGATCACAACTGGTCCATAAAAGCTCATGGTTGTTTAGAATTACTAAGCAAGTGGGATGCATAAGTATTCTTCAAACTGATATGCTTCCAAGGGATCGTAGGAAAATCACGCATTGTCTAAGACAACAATGTGAAGGCTAATCCATTTTTCTTTCTGCATTCCTCACGCCTGTTGGTATCTGCTACTAGGGACAAAGGTTCAGTAAATATAACTGTATTGTCCCCTTCTCTCTATGTCATGCAAATCCTGCTTGGATGTCAGGGAAGGAATGTAAACCCCCATGAAGACTGGTATATGAAGACCTGTGGTGGTAGCAAATTCAGCCAGACGTGATGTCAGCATTGTGATCACCTGCCGTCTCAGAGCTGAGGAATGTACAATAACAATAAACATGTTTTGTTTCCTATCCCGTTCTGCTCTATATAATGCCATAATGGAAAACAACCCATCTCTTTTAGAAATAAACTAAAACTTTAACTTGCTCCCACATTCAAACGCATGAAGGAAACAATGTACACAATACCAGCCACTTCCAAATTCTTTGTGGCGAACCGCAATCGACTTATAACAAGAATCCTAAACCTTTGCATTCCTACTCACAAATCCTCAAATTGCTTCAGGGCCATGTGGTGTGAGCATTAAAGAACTCAACAGTCAGGAGACTGCTCTTTCAAATACCTGAGGGGGAACCTTTCTCGGACAAGCAAGAAGTTGGTTATTATTATTGCTGAAAAGGTAACAATCGGGTTTCTTTAGTGGCAAGGTTCATGAGTCTGTCACACAGTGGCCAGAGGAATTGCACGACAGTCGCGTTTACTCTGGATTGTGAAGGGGACGTGTAAACGAAATTTCAAACAGACTCAGGTGACAAAGGCTGTTGGATGCCATCCCATCTCACCTGAAAGCGGGCATAACCACGTAATCTTCTGATAGGGCTTTTACATAAACAGCTGAGGGCTGGTGGGGTTGATGTACATAGCACTCTGATATATGCTTGAGTACAGCTGACTATCTAGCTAACTACCTTCTGGGTACGAACGTGATACCTTTGTGGGTTTACATCACTACTTACAGCTACAGACAAAAATTGCCTCTGAGCATTATAATACACAGGCATACGATATACATGTGATCGAAAATGTGATCATAGGATAAGGCTGCTGTTGCCGCTGCAGACCCCCGGGACCCTGTACCGGACACGTGAGAATGGATGGATGAAAAGAACAAGGCCATTCAGTTCACATTTGCCTTGAATTTTAAGGTGGGAATTATTTTCTTTGGCATGGGGCATACTAGGAACCATATTTGTCTATTATTGGGAAGAAGGAGAGCCACTCGTTTATGAAAAGCACTCACAAAATGTTTATTTCCTTATATAAATATTTGAGTGTACTATAATGTCAGTTTTAGGGGAAAAGGGCATTTTTATGCAACCAGGACGAGTATCTGAAACTAGGGTTCAGGGGTTCAACATTTATACTGGACTTACATTAACAAGAGGGTAATCCAGGTACATAGTCATATTGGGATGTACCATATATATATAAAACACACCCACCATCGGTAAAAACTGAAAAGGTGAGTTGTAAAGTTGTATAACCCCCCCCCCCCCCAACTCCGAGTAGTAAAAATTATTTAACATACATACAGCCAATACAGAGTTTAAATTTCCATTGTACACTAACTTTATGCATACATTTTGGTAAATACAACATATAAATTTCCAAACATTCACAGTGAAGAATATCAGTGTTGTAATGCTTTAATAATTATTGCTCCAAATAGGGCTAAATACCAAAAAAAAGGGCAGGTGGCGACATAGTGGGTAGCTATGGCAGCATAGTCTTAAAGGTATGAACTGGTTATCATTTTTTACTATATAGGCTTTACATGCCTATAGAAAACTAGCATCATCATTGATATAATAATACTCTTTATGTATTAAAAATAATAAGAACTGATTGAAAATATTTGTGTGTGGGGACATTAACTACATTACAATGCAATGCTCAAGGCTGTCACCTTTTGTAATTTCATGTCCTTTCTCATGTAAATATCACAGGAGTAAAGGACACATCCTGATCTAAGAGATTCTCCTTTGGTCCAGTTACCAGTTACTCAGGGGCACAGCTGATGAATTTCCCCACCAATGTATACAATTCCCTTCCAGAGTAACCAAGTACGCTACTGTAGGACACCAGCCTTATACGGCGCCGTGATGCTTTTCTCAGATTTTTTTTTTGTTGCCCCAGAACACAACAGCCTGGTATTTTCCAGTAAAGCTTATGCTGACACGAGACATCAAAAACATCGCTCCTCCCAGAACCCGTATCAGCTGCTCTGTTCAGCGACTTTCCGCCCCACCGCAGGACAGTTAAAGATCACGTCAGAAACAAACAAACAAAAAAATGTATTTGATATGTATACATCAAATATAGCACAATACTGATGAACCCAAACCGAAAATTGGGATCTGATTTCGAAACTGAAATCAACATTTCCTGGATTTTTCGTTATGCGTTTCGGTGACAGATGACGCCAGTTACCAAAGTTAGAAAATCAGCTCTGCTATTGGCTCCAGCATGTTTTCCCGGCAGGCAATGCAACATTGGCAACATTTTCCAGGCTTCTTGTAGTAATTGTATAACTTCAACTTCAGACAGAACTCTACACAGGACTCCACTCCTTCCTCTGTAACAAAGTCCACACATTTTTGCATAGGGTTGCTAGGAGAAGGTTTGCGTGTAGCGCGCCCTGACTGTACCGGACGCAACGAGAAACGGGGCACCCGGGGTCACCTGGGCCCATAAAACGCAACGTAAACCTGCCGAGATATGCGTGGTCTTTGGCCTTTTTGCACAAAACAACGAAAACGCGCACAGGAAGTTTAAAATGTAATTGAAATTTAATTTGTGAGTAAATGGTGAGTGGGAGAAAATGAGGGAGACGGGCAGATCAAGCAAGAGTGATGAGAAAATACAACTGAGCAATAATCACATTTATTCCCCCAAAAAACACGGAATACTGCAGAGAATCCATTTCCGGTCAGACAAAGGCGGGCTTTGTTCTGTGTGTAGAAAAGGATCCATCAGAAGGATAAGCGATGACTCAGCATGGAGAACGCCAGATTGGACATTTTAAACGTGGCTTAATGAGACGGCAAGTTCCTGCAAGGGCTTCAGTAATGCGGTAACAGTGTTTTCTGCTATGGGGGCTGGTACATTCTTAGACTTCGAAAAGGAACTCTGTTAAAGAGGGAAAACAAAACAAAACAAAAAACTGCAGCAATAGTGTCCATCAGAGTAGCGTCTTTTTGTTTTATATAAAAAACATGGTGTGTAAATTACTCGAGCAGCATACATTCCTCATGTGCACAAAAAAAAAGTTATATATTACAGAGACACGCACACATCCAAACATACATACAGATATACAGTTCCTCAATAAAAAAAATCATTTGAAAATGCACCTGAACAGTTTGTGGTTGGTCAAGATAATTTCGGTACACTGGAAAGGGCCGTTGCTATAGCAACTCGTAAGAACGCACTTACCGGCCAGCATCCGGTAGTTTTTTGCTCAAGACATAACCCAAAACCCCAGCTGCTGGTAGTGTCATTTTTTAAAAATGCTGGTATAAAAACAGTAATAATAATAATAATACTATAATTAAATAACTGCTGGCATACTGAGTGCTCAGAAACCTCTTGTTTATGGAATGAAATAAAAGTGATCGAAAATGCATTTTCATCCTCTCCTCCCCCACTTGCACCATCAGTCTGCAGTCTTCAGTGGTCCGCAAAATGTCCGTAGTCATAGCAACAGACCTTGTTGTCTTCTGGCTCTTCCCCATTCCCTAATTGTCTTTATTGGTGGGGATAGCAGGTACTGAGGGTTCATGACAACTCATTCCTGTGTGCACACTCTAGTTCTTCATCTCAATCAGTTTTGTTTGTTTAGAGCTTTCAAATATGCCACTTCCTCCAGAACTATGCAAAAAAATATATATTTAAAAGCATATATTTATTAATAAACAGATTTATATGAATAACATAAAGTTGAATAAAACCAAAGGGCAACAGCAAACTGAATTGAAAAATTTGACAAACGTGGAAAAAAAGAAAACTGGTTAAAAAAAAATTAAATTTAGAAAGCAATTAAAATATATTTATATATGTATGTAATTCCTACACTGATGTTTCTGATTGCAGTCGAAGGACAAATTTGTGGGACTTGGGATCAATGAACTCCTCGGACAGCTTAATGAAAGGGATCTTCCTGGCGGTCACCACCAGGCTGAAGTCTATACACTTGAGCAGAAAGATGGATCCCTCCTTCAGGCCGCTGGTGACGGAATCCTCACTGACGAGAGTCCAGTGCCTGGCCAGCCAGTGCTCACGGCCGTACTGCAGCGTGGGGCCTGGGTTCAGGTAGCTCTCCAGGAAGGCCTGTGGTCAAACACGTGGGGAGAGGCAGAGCAGGACAGCCGATGAGCCGAGGAGGCAATATCACAAACAAGTCATGCTCAAAAAACACCCTGAATTGAAAAAAAAAAATCTCTTCCATTACATTTAATATTGCTAAAAAAATTATATGATTGCAGTACCGCACTATTTCTGTTATTCAGCTGTATATTGTATATTAAGGGTTTCCAAACTTTCGATGACCGTGGTCCGGTTTACACTGTGCAAAATTTCCACAGACCAGTAAAGCTTGTTGAATGAGGTGGGGGGTGCTAGCATCAGATGGATCAAGGGGACAGATTTAATACGGTTAATAAGGTTAACCATTTCCATTCTTTTCACAGGCTATTAACATAAGCGATGGTCAGGGGTGTAGATTGGAAATACACAGCTTATTCTTGGACATCAACCCGAACCACCAAACTGGGGGCCAGCTATGTAATATCACATACACACACATACACACACACACACACATAATTTATTTATTTTTATATTAAAAAAATATATATTTATTTTTATTTGTCGCAGAGGTGGGAAAGCACATAGAATTTTGTTGTATATTTACAATGACAACAGAGGTATCCTATTCCATCCTATATGCTGTTAAGAGGTTAATCAATATGTTTAAATGGAGAACATCTCCTCCTGACCTTGTAAAGACACCGTTAATTGCAACATGCCATACTGGGGATAAGTAAAGCTAACATGCCACGTCACAAGTACTTCACGCTGGTGAGAAATGTAGACCAACCTTGGGTGTCATGTTATTGGTGATGCAGAAAGCCAGATGCTGCTGAATACTCTCCATGGTGTGGCAGTGCTGCTGCCTAGTGGTGCGGAGGTACTTCTGCAGGGCACGTGCCATGGAGGGAAAGATGGCCTGAGCCGCCTCTCGGGGGTCCATCACCTCTCCAGGGGTCTTCTTCTGCTCTTCCTCCTGCATGCGCTTGATGTGGGTGAAGGCCTCCTCCACTGCCACCACCAGCCTATCCCAACGAGGCTCAGGTCACATGGCCGTCCAGCGTTCCCGCCCCCATTTTCACATCCCCCGCCCATCTATTCATTCATTTCCCCACCCATCCTCTCCTCCACTAATTCATGATCAGATCCACTTCATTTCTCACCACAGTATTCCTTCCCAGATTCACTGTCTGCTTTCACAAATTGAAACACCAAATATTCCAGTAGCTATTCTTTTCATTCCATCTCTTTGGTGGCTGGCTTTTTCGGGCATACGCTTACATTTCAGTGACAGCCTTCTCGATGCTAAGGAATTCCCCCGCCTAGCCTCACCTGGCTTTCCGCTTCCTCACGCGCCGTTCCTGATCCATTTCCTCATAGTAGAGCTCATTGTGGCTGGTGTCCCTACGGCGCGCAGCTGCGGCGATCATGGCCCGGGATTGGCTGGGGGTGGTGTTGTTCGCCGGGCCTGGAATGGTGAGGGAGAAAGTCAGTGAATCACCTGCAGCGGCCACAGGGACCATCGCCAGCGCTGGGGCGAGCTCTGCCCAGTCCGTTCGGGTCCCCCATCACCATGGCAACTCGGCAACAAAGTCCTCCTGACATTTCTGACTCAGGAGGTCAGCAAAGTCGCTGCCTTGAGGGTAGTGACATCATCAATTCTCCAGTCCCAAAATGATTCTGTAAACGTAACAAAAGGAGCCACCTAGACCCTATGTAGATGCTGTTAACTCAACACATCCTCTGTAGCCTGTAAAAATCGCCCCCCCCAACACACACACACCCGTGCCAGTCTGTCTCCTGTGCGTCAGCGGTTATTTCTGCCAGCACATTAACTGCATTTCGTCGATCCAAACTTCCAAAGCCGGAAAGAGTCAGCCTTACTGTGTGCCCCCCTCCCACCCCCCAGCTGATAAGATAACAGAAAGCGGCAAACAGATACGAGGGCTTGCCCCCCCCGGGACGAGCCAGTCCCGTTTCCTGCTTGGGGGTGGGCTTGTGTGGAGGTTCTGCGCACACTAATGCGACCTTCGCTCTCTACACTTTGAGCACTCAGACATCTGGAAAAGGAATCTCATGCATCTTCAGTTAAACTGCACCAAAATGCGACCCACAAGTACATATTTCCAGGGCACGGTTAATTTTTAAAAGAAGCCTTTTCCAGGAAACATGAAAACAGAAAGCTACACCTGGGTACCAGCCTGCAAGCTACTCAATGAGCACCAGTTCTGGCACAATGCAGAAATGTGTTTCGGATTTGTATAGCAACTACCCCGAATCCATAAATACTCCCCCATTCCCCAATTTCTCCTTCTAAAGTCCTTCTTCTAACTATTAAGGGTTTGAGGGGTCTTACATTAATATTCAAGACATGCCATTTTTGCCCAAAACTGACTTTAATCTGGGTTAAGAGTGCAGGTCTGGCAGTATTACATCGTAGATGCCTATTCAGGTCAGGGATGGTGAATTATTCATACCTCGGGGCACGTGTATCTGAGGTCGCTCATCAGGGCTTGCCAAAGAATCCCTAACTCTGAATAGAAGGCTGGTAATGAGCCGGGAATTTTAATGTGGGGTTCATATGGGTACTTTAACGCAAATTATTTGGTTCTGCGGCTCTTATAAAAGAGGCGGGGCTGAACATGAAATGGTCTTATGCAGAAAAGACAGGGTGGTGTTATTTAGGCACCAAAAGCGTGGCAAATCCAATTAAAACCCTGAGACGTCAGGCTCTGCAGGAGGACCTGGATCAACGTCAAACATTCCAGGCGGCTCGAGATCTTAGGAGAGGAACTCCGAAGCCTCGCCGCATTCTGCGGTGATAGACGGACTCGTGATGAGCTCGGCACTGGTACAGCGCAGCCCAGTCAGTAGGGACGGGGGCCCGGCCAGACCGTCCTCGACCCCAAACAGGGCTCGAGGCAGAACATTGGCTTGAGGAGGAATGGTAGTGAGCTAACGCTGCCACACGGAGAGACCGAGGGGCCGCCACTGCACCCGATCACTAGGAATCCCGGCTACTGTTAGGAAGCCGCCGATATGCTGGGGATGGGGAAAGAGAGGCAGGGAAGCAGGACGGAAACTCCCTGATATATCACCAGATCATCTGCCTAGAAGCGCCCCTTATCAGTCAAATGAGCGCCCCCCCTGCTAAAGCATTCACACCTCAGAGGAGGGGTTGTGAGACAGCAGGAGAAATTCCCACTCAGATTTCTCAAAGGCCGTTCTCAATGGTCGTTCTCAATTTTTATATGTATTACTTCTTTGCCTGGAGTCCGTTTACTATAAGGTGCATTAAAAGCAGGCGCATCGAGCTTTTTGACTGGCACTGTGCATTGCACATCATTTGGACACTAAAATGTTTTTAACACTGTCAGTCCAGATGAGCCCCATTTTGTCAAATCCACAGCGGAGCTGGAGCCCAGGCTGAGCACCAGCAGCTCCACTCCACAACTCACCGTCCACGTTG
>JAODKL010000036.1:10869547-10882343 GCA_026780765.1 Petrocephalus schoutedeni | reverse complement strand
GCTCCATCAGCCGAGGTCACAGCCCAGGCACGAAAGCCCAGAGAGGCCCAGGACCCAGCACCATCCCTGCCAGGCTCTCTCTGAGTCAGAGCTCAGCAAAAACCCACCACGGGTCCCAGAGGGACCGCGCCATTCATCAATGCAACCGGAGTCTCTGCGGCCCTCTCCATGGCCTCCCTCAGCCATCTACATCACAATAAATTAGCACAACAGCTCTTAAGGGCCCTAACAAACAGGCTCTCTCAAACGAGGGCGTCTGAGCTACAGTTAATGAGCGACACGAGCGGCGATAAAGTGGGTTAATTTGGTGCTAAGGCGCTGTTTTTTTGCACCGTAAATGAATTTGGCTCTTATTTAGAAACACTCATTTGTCTATAAGAGGGAACGTTAAACTCTTGGTCATCATAATCACAAAAACACAAAATTATGCAGTATGCTTTGGGAAAGAAGAAGTTTTAACCAGGTTTTAGGAGAAACCCAGTGCTCGGCCATGGAAATATCTATCGATCCTCTTATCCTGGTTAGGTTAGGGTCAAGGTGGCCCTGCAGTCGGTCCCAAGCAGCACAAGACACTAGGCTGGGGTACACCTTAGACGAGATGACAGCCCACCGCAGGGAACACGCACTCACACATGCACAACTAGAGGCACCAATTAGTCTAATGGGATGTCTTGGGAGGGGGGGGGACCCGGAATCCCTGGAGGAAACCCACACGGTGGGAGGAGAACATGCAGACCCCTCACACACAGAACGGGGGAGGGGATCAAAGCCCTTAACCTGGAGCTGCGAGGCAGCAGTGCTAAGCCCTGAGTCACTATGCCGCCCGTCTGGGAGGTTTATGTCTCTTAATCTGCCTATGCAGCGTACAATCTATACTAACTGAGAATGGCCACCGATGTCTCATGGGGAAGTGAAAACTACAGAGTATGATGCTCCTGAGAAATAAATTAAAAGAAAGGTGTTTGCAAAAAATACTAACGACTGCATATACAGGCGATGTCAGGAGCCACATGCACGCTAACACCGTTTAAGATTCCCTCGTTCCATCCGACTATTCACACGAATTGTAACACTGCAATTATAGCGATAACTGAAATCCGCAGGCGGAAACTGTAAAACTGTACAAACTCTGAGCGTTAACGAGGCCCGGCTGCTCTGGTTTGCTGAGGGATTAATGGGCTTTTATTGTGCAGGAAGACACTGGTATTTACACCAAGGCCGGCCTCATAAACAGAAATCACCAGGCAAACAGTGGTCAGGCCAACCGAGACGGCTTCCTCGGGGAACGCGCCGCGGAAGGCGGTGACAGAGAGGAAGTCTGCCTTTGCTCCCTCAGTAAGGATGGCAGACCCACCTGGACGTCGTCTCCGCGGACGGACGAGTCCCCCAGGAGCGGTTCGGCTGGCGGGGCGTTGATGGTGACCGACTTCTCGGAGCGGCTGCGGTCTTTACAGCGGGATTTGTGTCGGCTGCCTTCCCTGGGAAATGTGCAGATGGAGAAAGGTGAGCAGGACGTGGATGAAATGGCAAAGAGGGGAAGATTTACACAAGAAATAGGGGACAGAACTACACCCCCCCCCCCCTCCCCCCAGGGTCTCTCGAATACACAAACAAACAGACTCACAATAAAATATGTCTCAAATAAAAAAATTATGGACCAGATTCAGTAAAACACAAACAGGCCAAAAAGGCAGCATGGAGAGACTGCAAAACATACAGAAACAGGCCGATTCCATCCTTCTTGAGTAACTCCAGGGATCCTTCAATGAATGATGAGGAGGTGGATAAGACTCCTAAACCCACTTAATATGAGTCGCTTGCATAGCGTGAGCGGACTCTCACTCCAGCATGCAAAGCCGAACTCTCAACTTAGGGCAAGACACTGAACAGCCAGGAAGGAAAACGCGGCATGCCGCTTATGGACACAACCTCCGAAGGCCATTTCTGCACCCCGCTCCTCACACTGTAAAGTACAGAGGAGAGCCGAATTCCTCCTTATGAGACCCTCCTGAACATCAGCTCATCTCCTCCTCAAATGGGATCTCTTTCCACACGCCCTCTGCCCATCATCGCTTGCCCTTTTTTAAAGGTTTCGGGGCTTGTTACTGAATGACCGTCCTCTCACATTTCTTCAGGCGACTCTAAAACTCGCCGGCAAAATCATCAGGTAGCGAGGCAGGACACACGTCACTTCGCAGCAGCGACGTCTCAGAGTCCACTCCCCCAAACACAGGCCCCATTGTTCTCGAGTTCATTACGCCACGCTCAGCATATATGGCTCGGCGACCAGGACAGGAAGTCACCAGTTAAATGGTAAAGAGGCCAGATAACCAAAAGGAACAGACTGATTAACTGAGAAATATTCACAAACTACAGCAGCGCCATGACCAGCACCCTAAGGCACCTTGTCTCCTCTTACACAGACGTACTGTCACTACAGCTAAGGGGATCAAAAACAATCATTCCCAATGTCATGCAGCTCTTTTCCTGCCCGCTACCTGCGGCTAGAGGGGATTCTACCACCGACTGAAGCTGAAACAGAACCCATTCCTTTAAAACGTTCCACAGCACACCACAGCGTACCCAACTGGGGCAAACAACCATCTCCAGGCCCTCTCAAAATCTCAAGTCTTGCGCTTGCATAGGCCATAAGATTTGGAATAAAGGATATAGGCCAGTAAAAGTGGTTTAAAAAAAAAAACAAAAGGGAAGAAAAATAGGTTATTCCACACAGAGCTCTCCGAAAATCCATCCATCACCGACCGCTTATCTCATATGGGCCGGAGGGAGCCTGGAGCCTCTCCCAGGAAGCACAAGGGAGGAGCAAGGCACTGGGATGTGGTGCCGGTCTTTTGAAGGGTGTGTGTGTGCGCACACATAGTCTCACTGCAGGTGCAGCCGAAATGCATCCATTCAGAGGAACCCCACACGGACCCAGAGACAATCCCACACGCGCTGGAGGTAATGCCTGTGCTACCCCCTGATTCGCCAAGCCACCATAAAATACCTAAAATATCTGAGGCAAAAAAATATGGCCAGCACCATAAAAAAGCTTCAAACAATCAACATTCAATAAAAAAAATATATATATATATTTATATCAGATACTATATAAATATATATATCAGATACTGTGGACATTGATGATTAACAGATTCAGTTTGGATTCACTGTTTAATTAACTGACGTTATAGGATGTTAGAAACAATGTAAGCCGAGGTGTGAACTGATCCAATTTAAGTATACAACTAATACAATAAATCTAGGATTGCAGGCGGCAGTAAAGACGAGAGGAAACGAAAGAAGAAACCTGAAAAGCTAGTTCCACAAAAAAAGCGGGAGGTGGTGCGCTGTCAGGGGGCTCCGGAGCAGAAGGGCCCTTAACGGTCCAGCTTTTATACAAAGCACTTACCTGAATTGGCGTATTTTACTCACATAAAGGCTAATGTAGGGGGAACAAATCTAAAATGAATAGCAGAGGTGTCAAAAGCCTCTGTGTCGGACGAACTAGGTGCAGCTAATGAGAGCGGCTGAAAATGTGAAGTGGTTTTTGTTCACGGGACAATGGGGAAGAAGCTTGAGATCATCAGGTCCGGCCCAAGTGTTTGGCTTTCCAAGACCACTGCTTCCCAGGAGAGGCCCTCTGGTGCAGGGCCAGACTGACTCACAGACCTAAACCTCCCTTACAAACAGTAAAAACCCACCACCTCATTAGTGATTAACCTCACTCACTTAGAGCCAAAGTGCCAGACCGCCACTGAATTCCAGGGTAAAAAGCCATCAACCACGCACTAAGAATCCTGATGCTCATGTTCATCTAGCAGCCTGTGACGGAACTGAACACTGTTTATGTGCACAACTCAGGAGAGTGATCCACTCCACACCACAGGACTCCTGCAGTCTATGATAATACCCTCGAAATGACCCACGGAACAGACCACGAGACCACCAGGTAATCCGAAGGCTGCAGTTAGACCAGCACTGAAGAATTCCCATGGCACGTGACAGAGCTGAAGGGCAAGGCCTCCAGCAGCAGCTGGCAGTAAATTACTCCTTGAGGACGGGGCAGAGAGGGCGACTCCCGGCCCGACACGCCAGACCGGCCTCTGTTCCGCAGGTCGATTCCAGTCCTGCCTGCCTGCAAGCATGTTTACACGTGGTGAACTGGAGCAGGAAGGGGGTGGTGAAGACCCAGAGGGACTAAGGCCACAATGCCCAGGCGGGCTTCTTTGGGATCAAGGCAGACCGTGATGCCACCTGGGAGGGGAAAGGTGCTTTAAGGGAATCGGTCGTCCCACGGCGAAAAGCCACCGACTCCGCATGAAAGGCCTGGCACGGTGCCCCGGGGCCAAGAGAAGCCGCTGAGTAACGGACCCTGCGCTGCGTCCTCGCCAGCGCCAGGCCCAAACTCCCCGGCACGCTAACCCACCAGCACCCCACGGAACGTTTATGGTTTACAGAGGAAATGACACAAAATGCGGCGGCCCTACATCAGACCCTGTCATCATCTCAACCGTACGTGCGATTCAAAAATAGACGTGCGTTTATTGAACTTTTCCGAGGCGCGGCCTCTTTAACGAGCGACCGGCATACAGAGTTACAGCGGCGATTAATTATACAGCGAAAAACCTGTTCGCGGTGTCAGCTCTGAGCCGCCCTCCCGCAAGAACGGGAACGGACCATTTGCTCGGAGGGGTGCACCTGGCGCATCGGACTGGGAGAAGGTGTAGACAAGGCGGCTGGTGACAGACGACAAACTTACACGTCGATTCTCAACACGTAGGATCCGTTGATGAAATGCTAGTTCAGTCCGCTAGCGCACTATTTAGGGATATTGGGAAAAGGAGATCAGTGTCCCCCCCCCCCCCGACTACTGTCTCACTCGCTATGCAGTGCTCGTCTGCACTAGGCAGCTAGGGTGTATTAAGTTAGAGCACAAAAAGAACACACAAAAAAAAAGAGTTCCATTCCCAGGCAATGAGCTCAGAGGGATGGATTGAATGGCATCCTGTACTCTGCTTTTACAAACGGGTGACAACAGCCATGAAGGGGGCAGAGACAGATAAATGGGGAGGGGGCGGGGGACAAGCTTTCAACATGTCCCAGTCTGAGAGTTGGATGACAGCAGCTGCACAGGGGCACCGCATGTAAGCATGTGTCCAGCAGCAGACAGGCACAAGTGGGTGCGTCAGATAGGACACAGCAAGTGTCCATTCTCAATTAATCATTTAAAAAACAGCCCACTTGCAGTGTTTTTTTTTTTAAACATTTAAATTCAGTTTGAATTTCGAAAATAACCGAAATGCCAGAAGGCAGTCTGAACCAATGGAGCTCAGGAGTGGGCCTGCCCAACCGCCGGCACTAGTGATGCAAATGAGACGGCTCCAAGCGGGGAGCCGATTGGTGGAATCTGACACCCAGGGTAAGTGCCTGCCTCTCGGACCAATGAGACGGTCCCAGCGCAGAGCGGTGAGCCAGGAGAAACCTCTCCTGGCTTTGCTCAGTCTGTGCACAGTTTGGCCTGCAGACAACTGAAGATCCAGGAGAAGTATTTGAGAGAGACTGGCAAATGCGGGCCAGTCACTCCCAGCCTGTGTTGTCTGTATAACAATATAGTTAGAGGATGTAATCAATATTAACTTGTATTTTTACATGGGGGGGGGCACACTTTTTTTTACCTACCAGGTATTCATTCAAGTTTCTGGACACAGTGAGCAAAGAAACTGGGGAGTTTAATCCACAACCTGGGAGATGACGGGGTACCTGGATACTCTCAAACAGCCTGACGATATCCCCCTGTTATTGTTCTGGTCCTGCATTGCTGTTCTTTTGTTCTCCTTTGCCTTAACGATAAGATTTTCACACATCTCTTTCCTACTTTAAATCCAAAATGTCTGTTTACAACGGTATGCCCCGGGTGACAGGACTCACACTCAATCTGTCGACAGTTCCTGCCGCGATAACATGAATTAACAGTTTTCAGACTTAACCACTTTGAAAACATGTAGAAGAAGAAAAAAAAAACAAGATCACATTTCAAAGGCTTATTTCACACTTTAATGTGTGTGACAGTACCCTGTAACAGAGTCCAGGGCAGCTATTAGGCAAACTGAGACTTGGGAAACCTCCAGGCGGACCTCTCGGGAATTCTTCCGGGAAAATTTGAAATTTTCTGCAAGAATGTTTGCAGCTCCACTACTCAGGTTGTCATTTAAATTTCAGAAAACCGGTCCCTCACCGAATTACCCCTACAAGGTATACGTTACTGTTCAAAAGTCTTAGGCAGTCAATGTAAATATTGAGAGCTATTCATCTGGGTAATAAGGACAGAAAAACACAATTTAACATTACAACATATTCAATTTAACAATAGAACAATAAACAACAAACAAGAATTTCTTCTGTTCTCTAAAAAGATGAGCATGGTTTCAGTTTCCAAACCGTTTTGCAGGGGCAACTCAGCCATTCATTAATGTATTTAATTAAATTACCCAAAGAGGTATTAATTAGTCAAACAAGGTGTGCTAGTGGCCGAGTCGAAATATATATGGGTGTGTTAAGTGATTGCTTAAAATATTGGAACGATTTTGGGACAGGTTTTGAAATGGCTAAGCTAACACACATTGATAACATAATATAGTTTTACAGCAACATCAAGATCATTTATATGTTTTTTGACTGTCTAAGACTTTTGCCCAGTACTGTGCATGTGTATACAGACACACACACACACACACACACACACCCATGTACTATCTAAATGGGTAACATTCATTCATTTCTATGGGGAAAAACTGTAATCCAAATCCCTACACCCTTAACCACTACCAAGCCCAAACCTTCACCATAAGTAATCAACCCAAATACAAGACCTTTGGCATTTTTATTTTTTGCATTCAGAGATATAAAATTGAGGTTATCGAAATGGGGACCTGAAAAAATGTCCCCAAAAGATGTAAAGGACAGAACCCTGCCACTCATGACAGCCTTAACCCCTACCCAGCTCTAACCTTACCCAATCAAACAAAATACAACACTTTTGACATTTTAACTTTTCTGATCGAAATCACACATTTTTATAAACCAAAAGAAATGCTCCCCACAATGTAATATATTCATGACCCACACACATACATCAAACAGCTCCAATCCTTATTAAATAACACAGAAAGCAGATATCTGAATCACCTCTAAAGATGGTCATTTGTGGTGTGCATGCATGCTAAATCCTGTTACCTACTCAAAAAATACATATATATGTAAATAAATTTCACATTCAATTCACATGAATATGAGCAGCGTTCAAAGCTACCCTTTGCCTGCCACGGCCCCCAACGCTGGAATTTTTAATCCGCAGGGGTCACAACATCAAATGAATGGAACTCTAATGGACTTTTTCATTAAAATGCAATTTTTACCATGGACATGGTATTTTAAAGCCTAACCCACATAGTTCTTTTTTTTATCATGGACACAGGTGACTCTTTCCACAGACACATTTGTTCATATACTGACAGGTTGACGATCCATGCTCATCAGCAAGGGCTCAGGTTAGAGGTGAAGGCTAAAAGGTAAACATTTACTTTTACGGCTGATATTATCTTCACGCTATAATCAGTTTTATTGTTTCATGCTTATTTACATAATGAATTATGATGGATGCGGTTTACTGATTTGTTCCATGGCTTTGTGACCGTGTTGACATAGCTGTTCTGAATCAGAGAGCTTCAGTGCTCCTGCTAAAGGGAACTGAAAGCGAAGACAAAGAATGATGCGGCAGAGGACATATGATCGTCGACTGGAAAAAAAACTCTTGGAAATGATGACATGCCAACCAAATGCTAAAGATGTACAGGCTCACAGAGAAGGGAAATCCCCTTACCCGTGTTTGTGGGACCCCCTGGAGCGGCCCGAATAGTAGGAGTACCCG
Organism: Petrocephalus schoutedeni; assembly: GCA_026780765.1. Lineage (NCBI taxonomy): Eukaryota > Metazoa > Chordata > Actinopteri > Osteoglossiformes > Mormyridae > Petrocephalus > Petrocephalus schoutedeni. Next base: position 10,874,413 of record JAODKL010000036.1, on the reverse strand, counting down.
GAGTACGTCGACTCGGTGTCCATGGCGACGCTGTATGACCCCGGCGGCTTGGCTGAGGGGCCTGGGGAGAGTGCCGGGGGCTGAATGCTGAGTGTGTGCGGTGGGAGCAGGTGGACGGGTTCGCCCAATGAAAGGCGGGGTCGTGTTCAGGAGATGGCCGACGAACCCTCAAGGGTCTGTCTCTGAGGCAACCCAGGCGGCTCCCTAGGGCAAGACATCAACCTGGGGAAATTCGGGGTGGGAGTGTGTCAGCCATGGCGCTTATGCATTCACTCGGAAACCAGCCACCATACCATTAAATATTTCACATTGTATTTATCTCACAGACACACACAATTGAGAAAACAGGGTCAGACAGAGTTTGCTCTACCGGCCCTGAGATTTGCACTGGTGACCTCCCAGTCAAAAGTCTCAACACCTTAACCCAGTGGCTAAGCTCCAGAAGATGTCTTTTGATGCCTCAGATCAAGAACAGAAAGACTTAGGAAGAGCTTCACCCCCAGGCTATAAAGTTTACAAGCAGACACTTAGCCAAATACCAAGATGACCCCCGCCCCCACACAAAAACTGTACAATGTTTTGACGTAACCCCAAAATAATGCCTTAATCATGCCAGAGAAGGGCATGCCAGTCATTTCCATCGGTGTAAATGCACCTTTAATTCATTATAAAAGTTCACTTTGCAATCTTAAAAGTCAATGTTCACCTAGTATTCAGAAAAGCAAAATTGAAATTACTATAATAAAAGTGATTAAAAGTGACTACATTAAATATTTCGTACCGTTTCATCAAAATAAATTACATAATTTACATAAGTTTCGTCAAGCCCCTCCAGTCGTCTGCTATATCATCTGTATATCAACGTAAATGGACCATGTTAATTCAAGTAAATTATGTCATTTACTTTAAATAATTTAAATGACTACTGACAAGTGATGTAAAGTCAAGTTTGATGCATGTCGGAATACTTGGGTGCTAGTGTATTTATAACAGTCTGAATATTCAATGTCATGTAAATATCTTTATTTATATTGTACATGTCTACACAAATATTTTTGCACCTACAGTTTCTCCATGTCACACATATACACACACAATATATTTATATATTTTATTGTTGTTTTGGGGTTCCCCAGGAATATTATTTATATATATTATTGTTTCCTAATAATCTTTATTTGCACAGCTGCATGCTACTGTATACCCGTATACCCGCTATACTCCTGACTCCTCCTAAGAGTGAGCCACACACTGGAACGAAGAGGCCCTCCCCACCGCAGATACATGTTAGAGGAACAGGAACTCGGCCCGATTGTACTTCCGGGTACGTAGTTCCCGGTCCTGTTTATTTAGTTCCTACTCCGGGTACAGGTACTTTTGATTCAACCGGGAACTACCGCGGCGGGGCTGATATATTAAAAAAAAAAGCTTGCCGATTGTTTTACCACAAGCATCGGCGCCTGGCTAGAAGTTAGGCAGAAGTGCGGGGAAAGAGAGAGAGAGAGAGAGAGACAGGGATATTTTTCTTCATTTCTTTCTGTGGGACGGTAGTAGTGGAGCGAAAATGGAGCCGATGGAAAAGGGCGCAAAGTGGACGGACAACGAGGTGCACGCGCTGCTGGGCATCTACGCCGAAGCGGACGTGCAGCGCGAGTTCGAGACGACCGCGCGCAACGACAAGCTCTACTGCAAGATATCGGCGCGCCTGGCCGAGCTGGGCATCCGGCACAGCGCCAAGCAGTGCCGCGAGAAGATCAAGAAGATGAAGCAGGACTACAAGAAAGTCAAAGTGCACAACAACAGAAACGGCTCCGACAGGAAGACGAACAAATGGTTCAGCATCATGGACGCGATCCTGGGTCACAGACCCGCGTATTCGGGGAGCGCCGAGACAAAGGATTCGGGCGCGGCGTCGCTGGAATTGACCGTGGACGGCGCGCAGGCGACTGACATGTCATCTACCGAGGGTACGGCTGCGGTTCCGTGCGCGGTCGTGCTTATGGGCGGCGCGCATCGGCCGCTCGGCGCTCCCAGTGCGTGCGGTGCCGGAGCCAGAGCAAATCGGGGGGGGGGGGGGGGGGGGGAGGTAGGCGAGCTATCCTTAGCCACGCCCCTGGGGGGGGGGCTGCTTACAGAATGAACGCCTTTATCCGTAAGTAAATTAAAAGATGGTGTTCCTAGTGGGTGGCGTTTGGAGCCTTCTTGAACATTTTTCTTAGAAATGGAGCATACTAAATAAAGATGTATGCACACGTACAGTACTTTCTTAGGAAGTCAAAGAAAATGTTTAAAGTCATTTATATTTACAGCAAAAGTCAGGTGCTATGTGTTCATATTACTTATTATTCCAATCTTTAAACATTTATGTGGTGTCACTGTTCTGTTTTTCAGGATGTTTTGAATACTCCTTAAATTTGTTTGCAGTATATGTACCCTTTGCACCTTGTCTGTTTGAGCCAAACAAGCTAGCTGTAGATGGCTAAAAGCACATGGGCATATTGAATGGTTGCCGCACATACTGGGGTGACTTTAGGAGAGATCTGGAAATAACTAACCTAACACACTATGACATACGCAATATCATCGTTTTACATCAACATGAAGATCCTTGTAACATTGTTTTCTTTGACAGCCTAAGACTTTCACACAGTACTGTGAATAAACGTACCAATGTGATCCATATGTCCTGACTGCACTGAGTTTCCCTTGATAATATCTGTTCTGCAGATCATCTCTGTGAGCGTTCACAGTCAGAGTCCAGCTCGGCCTCTCCCGTCGCCTTCAACTGTCCACATTCTGCTTCTCCAAAACGGGAAACTCCACACAGGAGGAGTACGGTTTTTATTATATATATTTTTTAACAACTTGTTGCATGTAGACTTGAAAGACAAAATAGTTTTAGAGGAAATGTTGACATCGTACGCATTTTAACGCAATAACGTTTCTGTGCTCGACAGGGAAGAGGAAGAGGGACCCTGATTTTCTAGAGGCCATACGAGAGATGACGGAGCGGAGCTCGGACGTCCTGTGGCAGGGGTACGAACAGCGAGAGCGGTATTATCAGCTGCTTATGGATCACGACGCCCAGGAAGCCGCGCAGCGGGAGAGAGAGTTTGCTCTCCTGCACGAGGAGGCCGCAGAGGCCCGGAGGCAGCAGAACGCCTTCCAGCAACGCTTTCTCGCCATCTTTGACCGGCTCGTCCAGGTCCTTGATAAAAGAAACGGGCCTACTGCACCACCCCTAGACTAGGTTTCCCTTATTATTTTGTCCCATTATTACGTTCTAGTATTAATGCTCTGAATGCTGTTCTTACATTGCATTTATTTTTATATAAATAATTTCGAGGATTACAAATTTTGTAATTCATAAATCTTCGGAAACATTCAGTTGTGCACAGTTTGCGTCTTTTGTTGGTCTAATAAATCTCTATTCTTTCATGAAGGAGTGGTGTTATTTAGTTTTTGACGTCACTGGCAGAAAAATATTAAAGCAAAGTTTCAGCTTCAGTTAAATTTTCTTAGAAGCATAGTTAACCCTTTTCCCGTGATAATTTCCCCATGTGAAATTTGCCTACCGTTTAATGATGTTCTGGGGTCATATTGACCCCAAACACGGTATAGGGGTTAAAGGCGCCATACAGAACTTTGTAATTAAAAGCAAAATAATGTAGATTGTAGGGATAAGTCAGCTTTGTTGAATATTCCAGATTGTGTGAAATCAACAAATCATAAGTAATGAACAATAAGAGCTGTTTAAAATATTTAGCAGCCATTTAATTAGTTGTCATTTATCTGTTCTTTAATAAGTTTGCGGGTTTATTAATTCTGAAGTTTCTCTGTTTTTATGTGAGCTTGCGCACTCAGCGTGGCATGTACGAGAAAGTTTACAAAAATGAGGTGAACAAGCAAACAAACTGATAACCAGAAGACATCTTTGTCTTTCGCTGTATGGAAATATTTTGAATTCTATAGAGACGATATTAAGCAAAAGCAAGTGATTTGTCTGCACTGCTCTGTGTCTGTGGCCACGGCCCGTGGCAACAAGTGTAAGCAAATCTGACTATGCTGCTGTTGCTGATGTCATGTATATTTAGGTTGTTGTTAAAATGTTCTTGAAAGTCATGTTCTGTGAAATTCGTTCTTAATAAATTTTTAAATAAGTACTTTTTAGCAAGTTAACCAGAAGGTGAACTACTTTTTCCCAGCGAAGACGCTTTATTAGTAGATACGTTCTACTTGGATGTAGTTTATTTTGGATCAGCATTTTTTGTTTTATAAATATTGTAAAATGGCAAAGATTTCAATTATCACTGTGAATTTTTCCCCCCCAAATATCATTAAGCCCTAGTTTCTAGTTTTTAATTATTCAAGTACGGCTGGGAGAGTTACTTGTTAATGCATAGTGTTAAAGCCGCAATGCGTTATTTCTGTAGTCTCAGTGATGCATGCGGTACTTTGATAGTCAAATGGGAGAATAGTATGCACAGAGGTTTCTAAAACAAATCTGTAATATTCATTTTGTGAACAGAAGAGCTTCTGTTGTGATGTTGCATAAAATCCCAGAAATAACAGCAAAAAATAAAACTGTCTCGCAGGGCAGGTGATGGGGGAGAATGGTGAGGGAACATTGTTGCTCAGTTCATTCTCTCTTAAAAAATTCCAAAGAAAATACAAATAGAATAAACATTTGTAATATTTGTTTTATTCTATTGAAGGTTAATACCTTAAAAGGAGCATCTTCCCAGTTATTTCAGTACACTTACAATTGGTGTCCGGCAGCTGTTTTTAAAACCCTTTTCCCGTGATAATTCCCCCATGTGAAATTTGCCTACCGTTTAATGATGCTCTGGGGTCAGATTGACCCCA
>JAODKL010000036.1:10854524-10867096 GCA_026780765.1 Petrocephalus schoutedeni | reverse complement strand
CAATCTGACCCCAGAGCATCATTAAATGGTAGGCAAATTTCACATGGGGAAATTATCACGGGAAAAGGGTTAAGGAGTCCTATCTCACAGCTTTCTGGAAGGGAGTCTGAGAAGGTATGGCATTAGAAGCACCAAGCAGAGGACTACCTTCACCCCGGGTGACCTATTTACAAGTAATGAATGACTAAACATGAGACGCAACCTTTTAGTAGACCATGGCACCAGGCTCCACTCTGCATGTGTTTTGGAGTATTAGACAAGTCTGCTTATGGGAGTCACTCTCTCTTCTTTTGGTAAAGAAAAATTATTTATCTTTGTTCCTACCCCCCGATGTCCTCTGAAAAAGGAATTCCGTTTCACCTGTGAGATGGTCGTAGGACATTTGCTGGGCTTCCTGTCTTAGCCGGCTATTCATACATAATAAGGAAGTGTGGAGGAACTCCCTCTTCTTCATGCTGCCCCAACGTCTCAGACATGCCCATCAAATATTGCCGGGTCCTGGCTCACAGCAGCGGCGGGATTATGCAAATATAACTTCAGAATAAACCCAATGCCCACTGGGGTTTAAAACTCATATTAAAATTACTCTAATCCTATTTTTTTAATTCATGGATGTTTAGACTACCCAAGAATATAGAAGCAAAGGAACGTGAAAGGGTAAAAAAATGGAGTGAACATGGGACCAGGGCTGCCCAATACGTCGATCGCGAAGGTAGTGCGGGTAGATCGTGCAACATTAAAACTTTGTTACATTAGGTTACTATACCTACTTAGATCCCGTCGCTACTAACGTGTCGCCCGGCAGAACACGCAAATGTATTGCAAGCTAATACAAATCTCTGGCAAGCAAAGTGACCCAGGTGGCCTTCCAATTTATATCTACTAAAAAGGGATATTAAAAAATGAGTGGGGAGCCGGAGCAAGTAAGGAACCAAAATGTATTGAATTTTATTGTGCTGTAAGATGCAACGTTCGCCAACATATACTGTACATATAAATATAAAATATATATGACATATATTTAGCATTTTTAATGCAGGTAGATCATTTTGACCTGGTCATTTTAAAAGTAGCTCGCGAGCCGAAAAAGTGTGGGCACCCCTGGAGTAGACCATCTACAAATTCTGATACGGATGCAAACCACAAGTGGGTGACTAACATCTAGAAGAAGCATTTAAACTACAAAAATAATAAGAGCATTTACCAGTTATGTTAACCCCCTCTCCTTCCCCAGGGTGAAATATGGGTCAGCCAAGGTATTTGAGACATCAGCTACGGCAGATGTTCTACAGACGCAACCATGACAAAGGAGGGTGGGGATCCTGACAATCTGACCACAGCTAAAGAAGCTTACATTGACAGAGGTACTGTTTTTCAGTGCTCACTCTGCGCTAGAATGGACGGTCAACAGGATAATAGGCCGATATAGTTTACAGACGCTTTTATCCAAAGCAAGATGCATTTTTTGCAGCAGCAGAGTCAGACCGTCCCTTGAGGAACTGGAGGCTAAAGGCCTTGTTCAAGGACCCAATAATGATTTGGACCGATGACCTTCTGACCCCAGCATCTAAACACACTGAGCCGTACGCACTGAGAACTATATGGATGATAGTAATGTGAAATAAGAGACGCACAAACTGGCTCTCTGACATGAGGGTGCAGCACCTCCAGCATCGACTCGCGCCTTATCACCTAGTAATCTCCCCTCGGTTAGGCCCGGGCTCTACCTCCGCAGCATTCCTCTCTGGTTATATCATGTGCGCGTCTGCTGGGAGGAGCCAGGTCCGCACTACAGAGCCTCAGCGAAATGGCAGAAATGCGGCCGGACGTCTTTGCGGGAGCCCCAGTCGTAAATGGCTTTGTCCTCAGACCCCCGCCTCCTCAACTCCACCCCACCGTCAAGCGCGAGCTTAGCCGCTTTCCGGCTTCCCGTAAACTCCAACAGCTGACTCGCTTCTGTTCCAAAAATAGAAGGATGAAAACAAACCAACAAAGGAAGAAAAAAAAAAGAAAAACAAATGGCACTTCTAAATATGTCACTTTGCCATTTATGAAGTAATTGCTAAAATAGGTGTTATAAAACGTGGGATCTTTACAAACATGGGTACGCGGTGATAGTGGGAGTGCAATGTGAGAACACCACACGCTCATCACCACGGCAGCAGAGACGCAGAAACACAGGAGCAGGGAACGGCATGGAGACCAAGCACTAGACTGCATTAAATACGCGCTAATTCTCGGGCCCAAATGGTGAATATGTGAAGGGTGTCCTGTTAGATTCTGGAGAGCAAGTACACCACAATTTACAGTAACTGCAACCCAACTGAAATCTCAAGCATTTCCAACCTCCAAATGGGTACACCTTTACGTCGTAACCGTTCAGCAAGAGTTGACTGGAAGCCAAATGGTCTTCCTCAGAGCGATGGTCCAGGGCTGATCTGTCGCCCCACTATCTGGAGCTGGCAGGCCAAAAGCCTGCCATCCCGACCAATCAGAACCACAGCGGGCCAGAGCTGAATTCCGCAACAGCACTTCGGGGAAACCCTGACAACAGCAAAAGCGTGATGTCATTTCCTCAGGACAGTGAGACAGAAGAAGACAAATGAGGCCTGTAAAGGCTCCGGGTTGGAACAACGACCTTCAGACCACGATGATCCCGGGAGGAAAACAACAGATGCCCTCAGGAACCCCACAGTTGTCAACCCTAAACAAAACAACACAGAGGCTCCCGGCCTTAGAGTCGGAACCAATGAGGGTTGAACAATTTTAAGAAAATACCGAATTGCGATTTAGCTAACAAACACAGCGATTGCGATTAGATTTGCGACTTTTTTAAACTCTGTATTCACCATATGTGTATAAAAAACTGAGCAGAACCGTACACTGAAATCTGGACTGCGCTAATCCAAAAAAAAAGAATGGAAATATATTAACTGAATCCAGGGTGTATTCATTCTAACAAAAATGATGTAGAACATACACCTAATAAACCATAATTCTCTAGCAACCCTAACATGGTAAAGTGATTGCATTTTTACATTTTACGTGCCGCGTTTGCAAACAGCGCCTGCGACTGCGTTTTTATCCTTAGTAAAGTGCTTCCAGAAAGCCCCATGTACACAAGGCTCTTTTTGCAGAGAACAATGACGCATAAAACTACTATCACAAAAGCCGTGACTGTTAAGTTAAAGTAATGAAAATAAAACAATTCCAGTAATAAAAACATCTTGTGGCTAGCGCTGCATGAACCCCTACTAATAGGACCTTTCTGTGAACAATTTCTGACCATTAAACAAGTAGGTAATTCACTTACGACTCAACAGCAGAACCAATATTTTTCTGCACTGCAAATGTAACGTTTTCCTTGGGTTTCACGTGTCTGTGTTTGTGGGCGTATACGCAGTCACTTTGGGACATTTCTGATTGGTGAGTATGACTGGCACACGAGGAGCCCGGCACTTCTGATTGGTGAGACTGACTGTCACACATGGAGGACGGAATGAATTTGCAAAACTATTCTCACGACAGTTTTAAACCCTGGGTCAGACGTGCTGTATTATGCATATCCTAAATCGCAGCCTTTGTGATTTGCTAATTGCGTTGCTCCAAATCACGATTTCGATTTGGAATCAATAAATCGTTCAGCCCTAGAACCAACTGTGGTGTTTCAGCAAAGAGACCCAGAACTATATAAAGAGCAGGGAGGGTGACAAAGGGCTTCTCCAGAACAATCACTGGAAGCACTTTCCCACACCGATCAATCAATAAGGGCAAGACGGTCAAGTGAAATCTGCTAAAGCTACAGCGTGAACACAGAGCCACTGAGACAGCCGACTCAGCGAAGAAGCTATGACTTCATAAACACGTGTTGATCGCAATCATATAGCCCTAGAAGAAGCCTAGCAACACATAATCAGACTGGTTATGAAGTCGGCTACTACATCACCCTTCTAAGTGCTATTTTAATTGACCTCTGCCAGAGCCACGTTTTAACCTGCAGCAATACTGCACAATCTTGTGTGCAACTAATGACTGACCATTAAAAACATTTGAAAAGATAAGATTTAGATTTATGTATAACTCACAGGACTGCAAACTCTCATGCATCTGGTGTGACACTCGTGCTTTCAGACTCTTGCGGTCACGCAAGAAATCTTATAGTCAATCTATATTATTCTATTATAAAACTAAAATGAGCTACATCAAAGGCGCTGGGCTAGTTTGCAAACTCTACAGACTATTTACGAGGCAATAAAACTGTAATATACATGTAAGTGCGTGTGCAGACTTGTCTCCCATTGAAAATCTCACTCCAGAAAGCTGACCAATGTTGGCAACCCTGAACTTGATAATTCAATAACGTTATTGATCCTGAAGGAAACCACAAGAAATACAAACCGCAGACGATGGACTCCACAACTGTGCAAGGTCTGAAAAAGAACAAACTGGAAAAACATTCCTTGTTGTAGAAGGCTGACAGGATTAGCTTGGGAATGCGACTCGTTTACAACACGACTACTCCCAAACAAGTAGCTTCCAAATAAACCCACAACATCCACAAACGCTGTAATTGAGTGAACTTGCTATGCACCCAGCAGTAACTGGAGCAAGGTAAATTCTCCCTGAGGGCCAGAAGCTGTGTTTTCCCCATTTCATAACCTGGTTTTATGGGCATCTCGCTTCAGTCAGTGAAGACACACATGGCTAGCTAAGTGTTGTCCATATATGGAGTGGCCTGCTGTAAATGGAGGTTATTAAAGCGGCTAAGACCTCTGCTGATGACCCCACTTGGCTATTAAAGCTGTTAATGAGGAATATAGAAAGATATTAAGCTTAATTTGCCATCTGTACAAACAGAGGTACATCGGAATGCTTCTTTTCATACATCCGATTTTCCTCACCTTTGACACAAACACACACATACAGTGGTCACAGAAAGCCTTGGGACGCTTGCGTAATTTAGCAAAAATGTCACAGACAACAACAAACTGACGAGCAATGCTTAACATATCTGCACATTTCTTCTGCAAAAACACTGTCTTTTTATTTTTTTTGAGTGACTCATTCATTTCTGTTCTTGCCATTTTGCTGTTAATTGCAGCTGTAGTCCCCAGCTCCCAAATGGATACTAAACACAAATGTTTGGTGTTTTATGCAATTGCAACGGTGTTACTAATTAAAAAGCACCCAATGGGACTGCTCGTCAATTAACTTTTTAACAGGTCTTTTAGAACTATAATAATTTGGGTTTCAATTTATTACGATTTGAAATTAATATGTTATACTTAAAACTACTGGTTGTTCCTAATGTAAGATACTTCTTGTAAACAAATGAATAAAGTAATGATTTGTGTTATAAAACCAATAAATTAGCAATATTATTAATGAATCAGTCAAAGGTCCCCAGAGATTCTGTATCACTTAAGTTTTATTTGTATGTCGCATTTTTACAGCGTTACATTGTGTCAAAGCATTTTACATTATCCTGCCGAGTGCCCCTAGAGTGCAAGACAGAGGCGGCGCACAGCCGATTGAAGCTTATGGCCTGTGCACAGGGTCAGGCCATTTATCGAGGGCCCTTGGAGCTTTTTGGGGGGAAGTTAAGGGCCTCTCACAAGGGCCCAATGAACATGTGACCACACTGCCGATGATGGGACTCAAACCAGCAACCTTCTGATACAGGCACAGAGGCGAAATCTGCTGAGCCACACACATCTATTAGTTTCTCAAACAGACACGGTTTATACATAACATTACATTTTAATTGGTTTGTTACTCAGTTATTGTTAATAGTCCCTCCTTTGTACGTCTGCCTTAACACTAATCCTAAAACAGGTCCACCTGCTAAAATAAAAATAAAAGGTAAAAATAAAAAAGAAGACAGTATGGTCAGAGCAGCGGGACACAGGCCGTAGGATCCGGAAGCTACCCACGGAAAGTTCTGGAATGCAGCCTCTATGGCACACTTCAGGTTGCAGTGGCTTCCAAAATGGCTTTTATGAAACAGATGGCCTATTATTCTGTCAGAGCTAACAAATACAGAGCTAACATGGGGAAACTGATCGAGGAAGCTGACAAGCGACTCTCAAAGAACTGTGGCAGAAGTAAGAACATGTTAATATGCACATGTGAAAGGTAAATGTCTAAAGTTCTCTCTAACACGGAGAGGCATCTTTGTATATTTAATTTTTAATACAGCCCATTCTGAATCGTCACTGACATTTTAAAGGAAAAGCATGTGAGGAAAATTAAGTTTTGTGGCCAGGGAAAAAACGCACAATATTTGTTTAAGTTGATTATTCTGCAAAGCAGTTCCTGAACTTTTTGGCCTGCTTGCAGAGGAGGAACAGGAAAAGCAGAGCCACAAAGACCAAACAATGCTAACGCGTTTCTCAGGCACTCCCAGAGAACAGGAAAGAAAAGGAACTATTTCCCCGTCCCAGTATGACCCAGTGTATTTACTTTTTTACGTTAGATCATACAAAAAGACAGAACTGAGGGACCGGGAACAGTTCTTGCAAAGAGCCATGTTTGCGAATAAAGTGATCCCGCCAAAATGTTTCAAGCCGTTGCAGGAAAAGCGAGTCACGGCGTTAGACGCGATAAAGTTGCGGGAAATTTCTGGCTAAATGCTGAGTATGGTCTCCTGGTGAAGTATGAGCAGCCTGGACATTCCCGCCGGATCACATGGGCCTGCAGGCTGCGATAGCTCCAACCCCGGCCACACCGGCCATCTCCGTCAAGGTCAATAAGGTCATCTGCCTAGGCCACATTTCAGAGAATTCGCGAAATACAACACTGATGATGGCACAAAGGGCACGAATGGACAACCCGCAGGGGTTTCCAGATTTCAGGAGTCAGGCTACGGGCAGCTAAGTGGCAGGCGAGCGGTCTCGCGGCCCACAGACTTGGCCGCCGCCAAAGCAGCAGGAAGCATGCCAGGCGGTAATCTTTTGCCCTTCCCTTGGGGGGTGGGAGGGGGGGGGGCTCCATCCGGTCCAATCCTCTTAGCCTTATCAGCTCCAGGGCAGAGGAGAGGGTCACGGCGTTTGGAGGGACCCAGAGAGCTTTGGAGTGGCCCAACTCCAGCCAGTTCTTCAAAATTCCTCCCACGACACCCAGCACGCCACGCTCAGGAGGTCCCGTCGCGGCCCGAAATGAGGGAAAGAGGTCGTGGCCCGCGGCACAGAAACAACGTCCAACTGCCTGTGTATAAAACGAGGTCACTGACTCCCGGCCCAGTCGGCTGTGCCTGTCCCCTCCTGGGCACCAGCGGAGCACCAGGACACACACACAGGCACGCACACACACACACACGTGCGCACAAGCGTCTGACCATCTGCACCCGAGGCACTCGAGAGATGATAAACAAAGGCAGCGGCCAACAGCGCCCACACTATAAATAGCAAAGCCAGAGCTACAAATAGCAAGGGGCAACATACAATGAAAACAGCCCGCCCCTCAAAACTTTTAATCATTAAGGTGGAAATGTGGAACACTGTATAACGGCCTAAAGAAGCACCCACAGATAGATACCGCTCAAGCCTATTTTATCGTCGTCAGACCTTCGAGACATTTCACCCCGGGATATATGGTATACGACGGTATTTATAAGCAAATAAAAACAAACAATAAATAAACGGAACCAAAATCATGTAGCCTGCTATAAGCTCTGTATACTACAGACAGAATCAGAGACTAAACCTAAACGACCTCGTCAATGTGGGAATTGAGCTGTAGGGAAATGAGGGGACGGCTACTGGTTGAGCAGAAAATCAGGAGATAGGGTCGGAACTATTCGGCCTGAACCGTGGGCCATTTGTTATCTGGATATCCGACGGCTGCTTACTTATGCCTCAGGTCTAGTTCTTGGGAAATTCTGACACAGGACAGTCGTGAAGCACATCCCAGGGCCGTGGGGCACCATCCATCCACAGGACACCGTGGCAAGATGCACAAGTAGCAATGAGATCAGGCACACACCAGGAAAACAAGAGGCACGAACAAAGGGAATCCGCACGAGTCGTCGCCCTGTCATTAACCTAAATCAGAGGTCCTCAGATCAGTCCTCAGGGACCCACAGACACGCCACATTTCTGCTCCCTCCCAGCCAATCAAGAGCAGCGAAAGCCTGGTACAGGTGTGCCAAGACTGGGAGGGAGCAAAAACTGAAGGGAGGGGCTTCGGGAGCACTGCCCTAAATATATCAGATCTCAAGCCTAAAGACATAACTCTCGCTACAAAGAAAACCCCCCCTGCCCTCTGCAAGACAGTCCTCCTTTAAAATGGCGACTGGGCTAATGGCCGCTTAGGGAACCATCATCGCCTGGGCGTGGCCAGCTACAGTCACACCTGGACACTGTAACCACAAGCCAGCAAAGTTAACGGGGGGGGGGGAATAAAAAAACGAAGAACACTGGTACACAGGTAGGAGCAGAGGAGGAACAGCTCTGGTGGGTCACATGCAGCAGGGAGGGGGCGCTCTCTCCCTCCGTTAATTAAATATCAGCTTTCATCGCTCGGAGCTTCAGGAGACGTGCCATAACACGTGCGGTCGCGGGCCATTTAGCGGTAAAGCAGGGGCCGGGACGTCAAAGGCCCGGGGAGGATATCTCCCAGCAATAACACCTCCCTGACGTTATAAACAGAGATCACCCATGCAGATAATAGTCAGATAGAGAAATGACAGGGCTAAATTATTCATGACAACACACTTCTGCTCCCGCACCGGCGGCAAGGCGCCCGTCTTCAGCGGCCGCTGCTGTTTTACAGCGGGTGGAAGTTTATAAAATCACCAGGAAACTCCGTCCCCACGGCCCGCCACACCTCGGTAGATCCAGGTCCGAGCTAATGAGCTGCTTGATGCTCGCATGCAGTAAATCACGCACAAGCAACAGGCCACGCTTCACACTCTCCCATACTTTTAGAATATTAGGAATTTAAAAGAAATAAATATTCATAATAGATCCGCATTCACGCAAACACTGCAGGCATTTATTCGCATAAAACTTCTTTGCGACACAGGTCAATGATCAAATCTGTCCGCAATATCTTAACGTCTACTTATAGAGCAGGAGTCCATCCAGCCGTCCGTCTTCCATAACCACTAATCCAGGGCAGGATTGCGGCGAGCTTGGAGCCTATCCCAGGAGGCACAGGGCATGAGGCGGGGGACACCCTCCAGGGGTAAACACTCAGACAAGGGGTAATTTAGAGGCACAAATTCACATAACCGCATGTTCTTGGATTACAGACAGAAACCGGAGGACCCAAAGGCAACCCAAGCAGACAAAGGGGGGGCCAGCAAACACCACAAACAACAGAGCTGGGGGCTGTATTCGAACCTGCAACCCTGGATGTGTGAAGCCACAGGGACTTCCGCTGAGCCACTGCAGCGCCACGCCCACGTTTAATGCATGCTTCATTATTATTACTTCTACTACTGGAAATATTAGCCCGGCTAAAGCAAACATCACAGTGGGAGGCACTGGAAACATTAATCCCTTGTAAGTTTTAACAGCGGTGCGACGTCTGATGGTGCCAAGAAGCCAGGAGCTCCAGAGGAGCCGTCTCAAGCGCGATGCAGGTGAGGCTAGCCGAAGACACCCAGCGCTTAGCCGTCAGAGAACCTGGGTGAGATATCAGGAGGGTGATGGGTCTCATGAAGGCTGGGCGTGGGACTCCGCACCCCCCAAAGCTGAACGGTCAAGGAGCCCAACTTAAGGAAAATAAGCTAAATGATGGTCCTGGAAACGCAGCACTCCAATGCAGCTCATGTATTTTTTATTATTTTATGTTAAACTGGACTTCGCATCGGAAGAAGAAAGCACATATATTTACAGCGCCGGATTACTCCGTTGATCCAAAACTGCTCCAGTTGTTTGGAGGAACCAAAGGACAAGACTGATTTCTTATGGACACTTCTCACAATAACCATGCCCTTTTAAAAGCATATATGAGTGATCGAACCTACGCAACCACTCCGAGGCTGAGCCTCCTGTATCCGGACGGGAGCAGGAAACTCCCAGGTCTCCGGCGGGCCTCTCTGCAAAAGCCACTTAAAAAGAGCCGGTAAAGCGGCGGGGGAACCGGCAGTAAAAGAGCGCTGAGATCATGAGAGAGCCTGGTTTGGTGCAGGGGGGGGCTTACATGCTGGCTGTGATCGGGGGAGGGGATGCCATGCCACCGCGGTGAATGCATGCAGACAACCCGCCCCAGACCCCCAAACCACCTCCCAGTTTCATGCATCACGTTTCATATCGCGGAGGTGAGATATCGGCACCGGGTTACAATGTTGCGAGTATGTATCGGACTGGTGGGGGGGACTGGGAGTAACCTGACGGCCGTTCAGATGGGCCAGGGGGGACGAGCGATCACCCTGGTCCGGACACACGGCCAGCTGTAGGAGAGACACCCCCCGCCCCCACCGGGTTTTATTTGGGGTTGGGATCTGCTCTCACGCTGCGCAGGAGGGGGGGATCCATGAGGTCTCCCGGTAGCGCACGTTTCCTCCAGTGAGGAGTAATGCACCGCACGTCCCTCGGAGAAACCCTCCACCGTACGTTAGAGGCAGAATGAAAGAAGAACCCAGCCCCGCGGATCGGACCCGAGCCGATCCGGAACCAGCGCGGCGTTGCAGAAGTTAGAGCAGGAACAACGGAGCGGCAGCTTTTTGGTGGAGGGTGGGGGGGCTGATGAAGCGCGGACGTAACTTCGGGCTCGCTTTTTACAGTCGAGGTGGCTTTTTCACGCTGGGAAATTAAGAGCGCCCCTCCGCACCGAAACGACGTGCGCGCGTATTTTCACGGAAAGTGGTCAAAACTCACCTCCTGGCAGCGTCGCATGTCCGCGGCGAGAGCCCCCTGCACGGGTATGCATGCAATCCCACCAGCCGTGAGCCGCACGGAGCACGAAACTAACCCGGATAAGAGACCCTAGGAATCGCTCGTACTCAAGGAGCGGCGCGGGCGGGGGGGGGCGAGGGGAAACCGCCGCAGTGCCCACAGCCGCCGCCAGGGGGCAGGCGCCAACCTGTCAATGCTAGTTAATTCAGTCGCTGAAAGCGGTCTATCAATATGCAGTATGTACATTGGCATGCATACATTATATGTCATTTTCACAAACTTATTTTTAATGTTGCTAGCCTGTACAAAGCATTAAAGCAATACTTTTTGTGTAGTGATTTTTAATTTTAAATGACATTTATTTCAATCCTATTTATTGAAATACAATCTAATTTCCATATTATTAACATATACTACCACAAGTAATAATAATAATAAACAACGATAATAAAAAAAACGTTATTCAATGGAGTTGCCATTATATGTAATGATCGTTAAATTAAATTTAAAGTAACATTACTCAAACGAGATCAGATTAGGTCAAATGTGTAAGTTATCACGTGATTCCCTGTTCCAGCTAAAAGCTAAGCGGTGTTTCGGCACTACAGCCTAGTTCTTCATCTCACCATCTGGTAACAGTCCGATGTGACGCGGTGTCATTCTTAGCCTTTCCTGGCTATTATAAGCTTTCTTTTTTATGTTCATGCATTAAAGTTTGATTAACTTTAGTTTTGTTCCCCCTGTTCTTTAATATAGATATGGTGAAGGTAAAGAAAATATGGAACTTCAGTTGCCTTTTGTAGTTTTATGGTATTGTAATGAAGCAAAACCAGTCTCTCTCTCTCTCTCCTTTTCTTTCTGGTCTAGGCTGTAAACAAAAATGACTATACCTGCACAGACCTGCGTCCTCCACCCTCCCGACGCTTATAAAACTTGTGCCGAAGCTCACAATCCAGTTAGTCAGGCAAAACTCCTCAATATAAGTTAGAGGCAATGTATAAAAATAGTTTTAAAACACTGTTCAACTCTCATATTGTTCTTGGGGTGTGTCACACAAAAATAGCTTTCCTCTACTTTCTACAGCTTAAACATATTTTAATTATATTTTTGTTTTTCGTGATATTTATATTTATTTTGATTCATTAATTGTTTCCAAGGACTCATGCTTGTGCTGATTTAGAGCAGAAGGCATATGGTAACGTACACCGTGGACAGGACATCTGCAGTACTCTGACAGATGCAGATTTATTCATAAATTCATGAACATGATGGACAGCACACCTGTTCCCCATGGGGCACTGTCACAGATACAGGTTAATTCACAAATTCATTAACATCATGGATAGCACGCATGTCCATCACAGGACAGTCTCACAGATACAGGTTAATTCACAAATTCATTTACATCCTGTCCACCATGGGCAGAGGTGCTTTAATGCATAGGTTTACCCAGTCTGCAGCCCAGGGGCCTCCTCTAAAAAGGGTCCTCAATTAAAGTTTGTTAAATAAAAAATGTATACTTGGAGTTGCCAATCATCCCATTTTATATTCAAAAACAGAATGCTGTGTCTCATTTTGAACCACTACAGTATGCAATTTGTCCTGTATTTTTGTGTAAGGACCGAAAAAAATTTTTTTCCAGAATATGCAAGCAATCCCTCAGCCCCAACAATTTTTAAAATCTTATTATTAGCTCCACAAAATTTATTGTGGCAGATCCCCCCCCAC
>JAODKL010000036.1:10842385-10853321 GCA_026780765.1 Petrocephalus schoutedeni | reverse complement strand
ACATGTCAGATGGGTTGCCATAACAAACAATTGCTGAGACATTTCGGGAAGGCCTCTGACCATGTTAATGCGCCTCTGATTACAGGACCCTCTCTTAGACTCACTGATGCTCAGGGAAAATCAGGCTTGCCAATGCACCTGAACTGCATACCTTTCGGGTCTGGCTGGTCGGGGACGGATGGAATGTCCCTGTACCTGTGAACATGAGGAATGTATCAAAGTGCTCCAGACAGGAAGTCACCATTGAGGATGGCTTAAGGTATCTTCTCCATGGAAGAATAAAGTATCACTATT
This sequence comes from Petrocephalus schoutedeni, assembly GCA_026780765.1. NCBI lineage: Eukaryota > Metazoa > Chordata > Actinopteri > Osteoglossiformes > Mormyridae > Petrocephalus > Petrocephalus schoutedeni. Next base: position 10,853,027 of record JAODKL010000036.1, on the reverse strand, counting down.
TTACGCATCCTTGCATTTTCACTCTTGACAGTAGGGCTAGAAGGAAAATTACACAGTGAAAACAAATGCCAGCACCAGGTTTCATTAGCTTGGATACCAGTTCATGGTACCTGTACAGTAATGCTGGGAAAGGCCGGGGTTACTCTGGTTATATTACTTTGTGCAAGTGATCTACCTTCAATGGCCAGGTGGGGGCACTGTGGGAATCTGTGATTTAGGGTTCTCTGTCCATGATCGGAAGGTTGCTGGTTCAAATCCCCTGCCCGGCAGAGCGATCGTGTCACAGTCGGGCCCTTCAGCAAGGCCCTTAATCCCAAAAACTGCTCCCAGAGGATGACTATCACTGTGCTCCAATACCAAGCCTCATTCTCCCCTGTAAGTGTCTGTGTCTTGTTCCCCGCCTCGGGGGATAGGCTCCGGACCCTAAGACCCTAAGGAGAACAAGCTGGCATATGAGAGAACTGAAGAATTCCAATGTACCTGTACTCATACTGGTATGAAAGGCAACTAAAGGTATAATTACTAAAGGTACAGAACAAGACTAATAAAGTTTAGTATTATTTTAAAGGCTTTCAATATTATGACGAGAATGATGAAATGAAGATTGTTAAAATAAAACATTCAAATGGAGTACAGTATGAATATGTTGAATATCAAAGTTAATCAAATGAACCAGCAAAAATTCAAATTCAAACAAAAATGTGTTTATTTTTCACTGCATTTAAAGGCAATTACATAAAGAGTTTCATAAAAATATAACTTGTATTGTGAGATCTTTCTAACTCAATCAGCAAAGCTTACAGTTTAGCTGCAAATTACTATTAGGATATTAGAAACTCTACATATATCTATTAATCTATCAATCCTAGATTAATAGATTGATAGGGGTATACTAGGTGTAGTATGTAATTAATTAAGTGTGTCATTTAAAGTTTATGGCTTGCAGCTACCTGAGTTGAATTAAACAAAGGGCCAAAATGGAATTAAACCTATGGATCCAATGGATGCATACGGTGTATCTCCAATTATCTCATAAATGGTCTTGTTACTAATCATTATCTGTATGTGAAGGGTTTATCTGCAAAACTTATTAAATCAATTTTAATTATACTACAGGAATATGTTACCTCCAGAATACCCCCCCCCCCAAAAAAAAAACACAAGCTATGCATTACGCAGCACAAGCTATGCATTACATCACACTTTCGTGCATCACATTTCATTTCAAAGCACTGAAATTCATAGTAATCCATTAAGAAATTCATTGAAGAGTACAGACTTGATGCCTCGTCCATCTCGTTAAGTTCCAGTGTGAAAGATCCCACAGCCCTGTTAGGAACAAGTGCATCATCTCCATACTTAATGACTACTCCATTGCAGCTCCACTGCTTTGCCTTGCTTGGGGACCTGCTCTCCCACTTTGCCTTTTTCAGTTGGCTCTAAAAGAAAACTGATTGGAAGTGTATATTTTTAAATTGGGTTGTACGTTCTGCCTTCCTCTGCCTCCTGCATCGGGTTTCGGTCTCCCCTCACCTCAGGGGCTGGAAACAGCCTGATCCTCCAGACATCTGCATGTGAATGACCACATACAAGCCGTGCGAGTGGAGGTGACTATAGCCAGCGTCACCTTTACTGACAGAGAGAGAGAGAGAGGAATGGAGGGCGTGGGAATAGCTTTTAAGAGGAGGCGGAGTCTAATTTCCTCAGGAAAACCTGGAAGGAAATGGATTGTGGCTGCAACACACCCACCGTAACAGGCTGAAAGAATCCAGAGCAGCCCTCCTTACACCTACAGGGTACCTGAGGTGTTGCAAGGCAAATTGTGCAGTGAGCTTACTCCAAGACAGCTTGGACTGTTTGGCTTTCATTTTAAGACTAATTCTAACTGTAACATCCAAGTACGCTCGTTATCAGGTGTGTCATCCCATTCAGTGGGTGTTCCCCAATATACCAACTTGGCCATCCTTGTATTCTCACAAACCTGTTTGATGCTATCTTCCACTGCCAACATACAGTCCCAATACTCAACAGAAATATCAAGGACCCCAAATATCAAGGATTCATCAGTTGCATCCTCGCCAACTAAAACTATCCCATGAGTCATTGTACCCCAAGTTCCTTCTTGGGAGGCAGGTTAGCCAGGCTGTTTGTGGCAAGGACACAGGTTTGCTCTAGATACTGAAAAAGATCCAGAGTGTTTCCCAGGATGGGGTCTAAGTGACCTAACCCTAACTAATATGCTATCTGCCACCATCACCTTCCATTTAGCATTCTGGAGGTGGAAAAAAAACACAGACCCTTAAAAAAAAATAATAAAAAATAAAAAGCTTGCTATGGTAAAAATTCCAGGGTGATTATAAAAAGTCTTATCCAGACTGTGAGCTGATTAGATCAATGTTATCATATATCATTACTCAGCGTTACTAAACCCAAATTAAAGAGGAACTAATGTAAAAGTGCTGTCCAGCATGTCAAAAACAGCCATTCACCTTGGAGTTTTGCACGCCACAGGGTCTAGAGTTTACAGAGAATTGTTATGAACAGAAAGCGTCCAGCCAATGACATCTATGTGGTCAAAAACTATATAAGAAATCTTTGGATCTAGCGTAGGAGTATGAGTGCTTATATTCAAGCAGCTTTGAATAACGACAGTCCTGCAACCACCTCTGGAGGTAGGCAACCACATGTTCAAGGTGCCTCGCTGCCTCAAGCAACCGCTACTGAAGAGCTCAGACAAATTGACAGGGAGTCTTACCCTGAAATACACTTATTACTTCTCCGGCTTTGCCGCCCTCCCCGTCTCCCCTTTTGCGCGAGGTGTCCTTTGTTTCATTATAACACCTGCCCATCATCTACTAATCGGTAAAATATTTTCCAAGTCTCTGAACCAGTATAGCGTTACAGAAATGCTAGTACTGTTATGTAATCCTCAGATATTTAAACGATCACATATCATCTTCTTTTCAGAGTGCTTACACCCCGTTAATCGTTGCCTGCAGGTTTTTAGCTTTTTCGACTTTTTTTTTAACTTTTGCACGAGCGCCGCCTCATGGCGAACTAGAGAATGACAGCAGGTCTTCGAAGAACATCCATCCATTTTCCAACCCGCTTATCCTTCCTGGGCGTGGGGGGTCCGGAGCCTATCCCCCGAGGCGGGGAACAACTCAGGACGGAGGGCCAGCCCATCGCTGGGCGCACTCACCTCTATGGGCAATCTAGTAACTCCAATTAGCCTCAGCATGTTTTTGGACTGTGGGGGGAAACCGGAGCACCTAGAGGGAACCCCACGACCACATGGAGAGAACATGCAAACTCCACACGCATGGAACGGGGGCGGGACTCGAAACCCGGTCCCAGAGGAGTGAGGCAACAGTGCTAACCGGTGCACTCTTCAAAGAACAGAAAAATCTTTTTCGGATTCAAAGTTCAATTTCAAAAGCACTTTTCTCAACAGTAAAGGCGCAATGAGAATTTTGGGGGAAACGGCAGTTATATATGCAGTTAAAATAAACGTACATTATATTCCTTTTACTGTAATGTCAATCAATTTTTAAATACGTGTATTTTCCCGATCAAAATGGAAACGGCAGGTCTTGTTTTGTACTTTAATTTCATACAACAAGCTACTTCTGCCATTACTACCCATTCAAACGCCCATCCGTCGTACATTCACATAGAGCAGGATTGCAGGGAGAGTTAAGGCATTTAAACATGCTACGGTTATGCCAGATGGAAAACAAATACTGAATATACTGAATAGTGACTAACTACAACTCGTAAAGTAATTAACCATTTCCTAGTGCATTAATTAATTAATTTCCTAATTTGCGACATGCTTGCTTTGTTTAGCTTTTTTCTGGATCACCAACAGGGGGCAACCATATAACACCTCATAAAACGGTCTGAGTAAAGTATTATATTTTTGTATTCCAAATGTGTGTTTTTTACAGTTTACTCCGTTAGTCACATTTCAACCTCCATTTCAACTGCGCTATAACCCATGTACAGCTCTGCATTTTATTTTATCATAATATTTAATTTTATTATAAGCTTTTTTAAATGATTCGATATAAACCTTTTAATTTCCCATTAAATAAATCACCTGATTAAACAATTTCCTTCGACATGATAAAACTTCTTTGAATTGCAAAACGCACTATATCTGATCACATATCAAACCGGAAACCTCTCATAAACAACACACGACACACAAACAAATGGATTAAAATCTATACCGATTTGTAATGTCACGTTCATTCTAATGCAATCCGGCATGGGTCTTATTTAAAAAATAATAGTTTGAAGTATTTTCTTAGTATTAGTATTAGTTAGTATTAGTTAGTATTATCACGTTATTCAGTCTAATGAAAGTTATAATTGCATTTTTATTGCACGAAACTGTATTCTAGATAATATCAGGACTTTTTGTGTATATATATATATATATATATATATATAGCAAAACGGGTATCTTTCATGCGATGTTAGTCATGTAAATCACGTTAGTGTGAGCTATTCGCTAAAACTGGATAAACAAACTATTTAGTGTGCGTTGTTATATTTAGATGTATCCATGCAATTGTTATATTATATGTAATTTGCATGACAAGAAAATGTCACCAATTGCTATTAATTTTTAATTCTGTCATAAATATTACACAATAGATTCAATAGCACCACGAAGATGACAAACTGTATGCCATTAATCCTACAGAACAGGATTGCGTTTTGTGACTGGCCGTTAGCGCTGTTATTAAGCGGCAGTACAGATGCAAAATGCAAAACGGCCACTCGCGCTCAGCTGAGTGATTTTGCGTCCGGTCTACATCGATACATCTGGAGTCAGTGAGTTTGTGTTCCCTTCTCATTTAGGGTACCCAATAATCCCTACTGACTTCATCAAGTGGAAATAAACAAGAAAGAATGCACCAGTGGAAAATCATAATAATGTTTGCGAATGTTGACTATTTTTAAGTCTGGAAGGAAGTTCTGTGCTAACAAATTAATAAAAAAAATACTTCTTTGTATAGGCGTCTCTGCTTTTACCTTATAAACTTGCATGATATATTCTATAAACTTTATAGGCCTACCACGATTATTACATTTTAAACTGTGCGCTGGTCGATCGATTATTATTTATACAATATTGTTGTCATATTAACTTAATTATACTTCTGTTGCTTTAGTGCGCGCATGGGTGCGCTGTGGTCCAGTGGGCAGAGAGTCGAATCTGTGATTTGCAATCATATCGGGGACGCAAAGGTGACTGACAGACGTAATGTCCACATGCATGTACCGAAGATGCTCGCTTATTGCTGGCAATATCAGGCAAGTACGACTTATGGCAACGACTCAAAATAAAATATAAATAAAAATGCTGTTCATATGCGTCCTCTAATTACTTCGGGAAATGTTATTGGATAAAACTGACAGATCATAATGACTTATTTTAGGAAGCACTGTTCTATAACGACACGGGAATTTAGTTCGTTTCTTTCGAAGCAGTTGAACTTAGAGTTTACACTTTCGTCTGCATACGCTTTGCAGACGCAGGCTGCTGGGTTACTGAGATACGTCAGCGGGCATCAGCATTATTTTGGTAGGTGGGTTGATTACATTCAGGATACTGCGGGACTTTGAACGCAAAGAACAGTTTAGTGGCAAACGGCGTGAACGCGCAGGATGCATCAGGTCTACCCGTTAAGTTAAAAGAAAAACAACAAAAACAAACAAACAACGACAGTGAAGGCTACAAATAATGGCATATTAATGAGGTGCGTAGCCAAGATCGCGCACAGGGGGGCGAGATAAATGATCTGACCCCTGGCTCTGTGCTTGCGCAGATGGTTCGGGAGCGCGCGTGTGCGTGAATGGGTTAAGGTACTGACGTATACCAAGGAGTGTGTTCATTTCAATGCTAGAGTTAATGAGACCAGACTGATTCTTCCCCCCTTCTCAATTCCCCCCCCCCTTCTCTCCTCCCTCTCCTGTCGGCCCTTCTCCATCTGTCCGAGACAAAGGGGCCGGGAGCTCGCGCGAGCCGGGTCCCTGCTGGTGAAGTGGGCAGGGATAATGGGGCCCATCCCCTGGGCCGCATTACAGCACATGGATCTGTCTTTGTGCCCCGGCTCGCGTGACATACGCGGGCACTTCAGCGGGTCGCCGCGGTGGGCGCCGAGGACGCCGGGAAGGGGGAGAGGAGGGACGGCTACACTTAAAAAGAAGTCATAATAATAACAATAATAATAATGCCGCGTTAAAGGAGTAGGTGGTATTCACGGACACACGTGGCACGGTCTCTAATGACACTGTACATATGGCTGCAGGTTTTTTTAAAAAGTCTTTTAAAAAGCCTTATAATAAAAGCGACGTCAGCATTATTCCTGCTCCAGGCTGAAGTTTGTTCGGAGAAACCCGAAGCATTTTAAATGTGCCCGATTTATATCTCTGAGCCTTTTGTACACATCCCGGCATATGGTCACTTTTAGGCTCAGGCTACTATTTAATCCTTTGTGAAAAGGGGTACCAATATGGCTCTTTCTCGCTCGCAAACACATATGCGCTGCACTCTCCATCTACCACCTCCCACTACCTTTGCCTTTTGTCTCGCTAAGAATAAATTGAAGAGACTCTCCGCGTCCAAACTTTCGCCTAATGAAAATGTATATTCTTTGCTGCCAGCGAGCATAGAAACTGCTCAACCAGGAGGGGGGTAAAGTCTGTCCTATTCTGTCTATGGCAAATACGCCCTTCTTTTTAGAAGGAAAGTAGCCATATATGAACAGAAGGTAACCAGCCTGACGCACTGCTGATTCAACAGGGAAATAATGACAAAAAGAAAATCTCGTTATTTCATTTTATTTTTAAATTAGATGAACTGCGGCAGACTCTGCCTATTTATAGACTTTGCCAAACTTACCATAATCAATTACGCGTTTATACACAGTTATCAAATAGAAATAAAACATCGTCGCAAGATCAACGCTTGTTTTGTTATTAAATTCAAAGTCTTTCCAATGACCCAGTTTGTAGCCGCATCTGGTTGGCTTCCTATAGTTTAGGCTTCATTAAATATTCAGAAACCCATGAAGTATGATGTTATGCCACGTCTAGGGGAGATCGTAACATAAATATTGTGGACGGCGGGGATTAATTGTCGTGGTTCGTAACACACGAGAAAAAGTTTTTTGCAGTTTTTGTGCATCTAAACTGAACATTATCGTTATTAGCGCATTTTCGAGGAATAATAGGCCTACCTTTTATATCTTGACCTTTTATATCTTTTATATTTATAACTGCTATTAAATGTGCTTTGGGCATGTTCAGAAGGGAAGATGTCACACTCACCCACAAAAAAAAATAAATCAGCATGCATCGTCAAGACGGGACACAGTGAAAGATGCATGGATTTTGAACCCTAAGAAAGTTGAGCCTGTACGCTCTTGATGCAATGCCCCTGGGCATTCTGGGAAGTGAAGATCAGAAGATCGTTCTTGGTGTAGCCCTTCGGCGCTGAAAGTTGACATCTCATATTACGATATAGGCGCAATGTTTTGGAGGAAGGTTTGATCTGAGGGGGTTGGTGAGGTCTTCAATCATACCGCCCTCCCGTGTGGTTAGTTCTCAGGAGTGATGTTTCCAGCCGGCGAACATCTTCACTTCCTGAAATTGGACTCTTTTATTTATTTATATATATTTATATATATATTTTTTTTTTTTTCCTCTGTCACACCTCTCGGATCCAGCCTCAGCTCACCGTTGCTATTATTGACTACTCCTCCTGTGGTATAGGGTGGACTTTGCCCCAACCTGCCTGTGGCTGAGTTGTCCAGGAACTTCCAGATCTGTGATCAATGTTTGGAAACACCCCAGGGGTTTGCTGCCATTGAAGTAGACCTCACCGTACTCTTCAAAGGACCATAGGAGCCTGCCTTGATGGCTGACCACCCCATAACAATATTTAGTTTGTTGGTAGCAAGGGTGATTTAATTGAGGAGCTTCCAACGCCACCCGTAATCTAATTCCAAGTACTGAGAAAGCACTATTTAAATACAATCAATTGAAACCGCGGATACACGTTAGACATGTGTGACTGATTCAGCATCGCTATCTAATACTTGCTTTTTGGCATGGTTTACATGTGCAAAATATATATTTTTGAATGACGTTGCCATGTTCAAATCTCAAATGAAATGATTTTTTCATTACGGGCTGATTTTCTAAGAGCAAACAGAGGCTCAAACAAGAGACTCCGATGACACCTCTCTCATTATTCTGGCAAAAGGTGTGTCTTACCCAGGAGGGCTGCGTAATCTCTGCGCAATAAATGTATTCAGATTAGTTCTAAAATGTCAAGTTGATTCGGCAGCACGATTTCAGGTATAATGCCAAAGCGAGAAAAAACAGTAAAGACCATCTATCTGGAAGCTATAAACCCTGCATGATTATATACAATATGAGACGCAACAACAGCAACAACAACAACAATAATAATAATAATAATAATAATAATAATAATAATAACAATAATAATAATAATAATAATAATAATGTCTAATAAAAGTTGCCAAAAACATCCGGTCTTTTTTACTTTGGCATTTTAATCAACATTTTACGCAAAACGCACCATTGATACTACATAAGAAATATAAACACAATTTATAAGTTTCTGTCTCAGAGCTTTCTTCGGTGAACTGTAATCTTCAATGCTATATAGCTTCCCTCCGTCAAATAAAACAAATGCTAAAAATGCAGTTAAAATGTGTGCCTGTCAATCTAAACGAACTGTCTGCAGCGCGGCAGAATAATATGAAATTCATTTTTTGTTTGGTAGTCGTGTTGTTATTTTCAAAAATCCTAAATATTTTTTTCCCGTTTCCAGTCGGCCAATATGTCATGCTCGCTCATAAATTTCCATCTTCCCTTTCTCCCTCAGCCTTTCCCACGGGAGGTGCCAGACGGCCAGTAATTTGGTTGTCTTGGCTTGTCTGGAGTAACACCTGCCCCCTCTCTGGGGAGGGCGGCTTTCACTAAAAGCGAAGAGGAGAGGGAACACAGGCATAGGAAAATCACTCACACACATGGGCCGACTGACCAGCCGTTTGAAGCCTCTCTTTCCGCAAGGCCCGTCTCATTCCATCGGGAGTGCCCGTTTTTATCCAGGTCCTATACTATCGACACATATCCCAACAAATATTTCAGCGTCATAATAATTCTAAGGCGAGTAAGATCTCCGATCACCTGCGACGGCTTAAATTTGAACATTGTTTGTTTGCTCCGTTTAGAGATCAGACTGCCGTTGTGGTCAAATCGTGTTCGCGGTAGAGAACTTCATGCAATTTTAAACAAGGAGATTCAATCCAATTATATTTTTAGAAATTTTCCTCCAGAAATAGTGACCATATCATTTCCACATTAAATATATTAGTGGAAATCTTTATATCCAAATAATAATTTATTTGTGGTTGAGTTATACTTTTAAATCTTGTTCGATGATTGTTTGCACAGTCAATTTTAAATTAAAACTATTATTATTACGCTATTGTAAGAATGCTCTATAAGGAGGCCCTCGCTTGATTATGATATTGCTAACACGGATGAAGGCTTTTATTGCGGGTCCTAAAGTTTTACAAAACAAACAGCAATGTCGTTGTTTTTTTTATTTTTGTAATATTTATTTGTTAAACAGCTCAACATAAGTATATGAAAAACTATTCGTTAGAAACCATCTTATTGTAGCTACTACACTACAAAATATATGCTGTAAAGCGACAGGTACACGAGAAAAACCCTGAAAAGACAAGAATTCTTTGGATAGCGGATACGTTTTTTTTCTCACTAAAATGAGTCTATCAAGAGGTTCCAAAAAGAGACAAGTATATAAATAAAACATCTCTAAATACAGCATATACGAACAAAATATCATTAGAATCATTTTTGGTCGCAGCACAGGGTTGTCCCCCTGGAATCTTACTGTGGCGCTTCGTGACAGCAGACCGCTTAGCAAAGTTCGCTTTAGTTTTTTAAACTTCACTGAACTTATTCGGAAAGGGCGCGACTGACGTTTTTTTTTTTATTGCATTTCCCCAATTTTGTGAATTTAAACACCTTATATTAAAATCGATGCCATAAAGTTCTAAAAACATTTGTCGTCCACAGAAAGATCTATCAATTCTAAGCAAAGTATCCCTTTAACACTCAAGAATGTACAACCGGAATTATTACAAGACTTACAGAAGGTTCTACCCAGAGTTAAGCGCTTATCTCTGTCATACACATAAACATACATTTCAAACAAATAACAGCAGTTCATTTCTTGACAGTCGCATTTACAACGTATATAAGATAGAAAAAAAAGTGTCACTGAAGTGCAAATGAAGAGCGAAGGAGCCACTTTCGTATTCCCCACACCACACTCTAAAATATGAGTATACATGAATATACATACATTTATACGCGAACAACGGTCATTTGTCTATATTTAAAAGACACATTGTACACATATATACGCTAAATTAAGTCAAGGCCTTCAGAATATGAAAAATGCGTGTATGAATAAATATCCCAAATAAATAAATAAATAGATAAATAAATTAATAAAGTGTTACATGTATTAATTGATAAATATATATTATATATGCTT
>JAODKL010000036.1:10827716-10840165 GCA_026780765.1 Petrocephalus schoutedeni | reverse complement strand
ACATAGTCACACTTCATGTCTTACTGCAATATTTGTTTTTCTTGCACAACCTTATAGTGCAGTCTGAAAAATAAGTACTGTCAGAACACGAAAATGGATTAACTTCAGTTAGCGTTCTTGTAAGATCTAAAGATACTCGTATTTATATTTAGGCCTACGCAAAAGATTAAACTTAAATGCATTTAAGTGTTTATGTTTTTAACTGCATGTATTAACATTTTTTTGCCAACCTTGCATGACAGTAAAGCAAAAGTGATATCAGATTTCGTGACATCTTACGTAACCGCTGGCACTCACCTTTTACTAAGACGTCGATTACCTGAGCCGTAGGCTATCGAAAACCCTGAAGTCCTTCTCAGGAGTTAGGCTACTCCACACGACAGCTCTCACAATAAGCACTGCGCCTCTCTTAGGTTTCTTCCACAAAATAACATCTTCTCCCACTCTGCGAATTGTCCGCCTTACATGGTAAAATAATGCAATTGCAACGTGTCAATTTACTTTATTTATCTGAGCAGAGCATTCGATTGCAAAACCACGCGTTTTGTTTATCCTCGTGCTTGTTGTAAGTTTGTTCGAGTTGCATATATTTATATGCAGTGATACAGATGTGTGTCCTTCAGTGGAGCTTTTGGATAAATATTGTTCACGGATAAGAATCTCGGAAGAACATCAGTTTTCTTCTGACCCCTATTAGGGAAACAAAAGAGACGGCGATTTAGATTGAGATCGCGACAGAAAAAGTGCTGAGATTCCGCTCCTCTCGTTAGAAGTGATGATGAATTAAAGTCGTCATACAACACGGGCACCAACAGAAGATCTTTGATGGAAAGGCAGATAACAGATTCCTCCTCTCCTTTTCTCTGTCCCTGGTGTTGTGTGAAGCCCGCTTTCCTGATGGTATAACAGATAAGATTAAAGCGATCCCTCCTAATAAAGCCTTGCCCGAGTGACGGAATACATTTGTGCGATCGTATTGTCTGCCTCGCTCCCCCACCCCTTCCGTAAACACACACACCCACCCCACACACACACACACACACACTCACTCAGCCGTCCATCCTCAGATAGTGTAAAGGATGCAGCACGGTGGAGACGTCTGCTCTCTACCCACTTCTTTCATAATGAAGCATTTTATTTCTAAGGTTTATAAATCAATTAGCTCACAAACACGTAAATATACATTTAAATATAAGATAGTTACACTTGTTATTAGTTCCTGTTAATGATAACGAAATGGGTCATATTTCATGCGTTTACACTTACGTTTATCGTCATTATTAATGACAAGACGTCAGCGCAAAGACAATGCTGACTGACTGATATCATCGGTATGTACATGTGATCTTCGGCTAGGTATCCTGGCTTCATCTCGCTGGACATTTACCAGACTGACGCTCTGTGCCGCTGGATTGGTTGAAAAAATATATGAAAAAGGAGGCTTCCCGATTTTATGTTTAAGTAGGCTACTACAGTCTACAGGACATCTACTCCAACTCTTCTCAACTGCTGGACTCCATAGGGGCTGGGGGTGATTATTATTATTATTATGAATAATAATAATGAATAGGTATTTTAAATTAAAATCGGCCATCAGATGTCAGGAGTAAGCTAACAGAATACATGAGCATAAGAAAACCTAAAACCTGAAATTATGCTGAAATCCCCTTTTAAAAAAAATATTTACCAAAATACCAAAAAGCGACCTGTTACGCCCTACCCTGACGTGGCCCTGATGAGCCACACCTGTTGCTTGTTACCCCTCTTTAGTCTTTGCATTTAAGTACCTCCATGTCTCCTCAGCCCCAGTCTGGTCATTGCCGTCGCTCCACCTGTCCTTCCCCATACCAGCCTTCTCATTTTGACCCCTTGCAGTCTCGTTTGTTTCCCTGCCCCTGTTCACTTAAATAAAACCCCTTTTGGTTCACTGACTGACTGCCTTTGAGACGTCCCGCATGTCGAGACCCAACCTAAGCTTTTCAGTTGCCCAACCGCACAAAAAATGTCTGCAAATGACTAGTAATTCTTCTTATTTTTTAATTCAGTCAATTTAACTTATTAATCTGTTGTTTGTTTGTTTTTTGTAAAACCCTGTAATTGTAAAGTTATAGGCCTACGCTTTGTGCAGTTTTGATTTTGGTTAGTGCTGGTAATTGTTTTTATCAATATGCATTGTTTAATAACAACCTGTGTTTTCAGCCTTTTCATACTCTGAGTGACTAACAGTGTCAGTTAACAGCACAGGTTTTTGCACGTGTTTCCCTTGTTTGCGTACGTTTCCTTGGAGTACTACGGAAAATTGGTGTCTCTGAATTCCTCACATTGTGGAATCCCTTCCAACGTGTTTCACGCCTCTTGCTTTCTCGAATATCATGGCACCTCAACCCCAAGTTATACAGAGGTGCATTTCCCGAAGCCTTCTTAATGCTGCGCCATTCATAAATTCTTCCTTTTAAGATAAAACTTACGAATGACGCAGCATTAATAAGGCTTTGAGAAACGCACCCTCGGTAGTTATGGTACATGGATGGATAGTCGTATATTTATTGTCTTTCTGAGACGCCTTACCTGCTTACCTTACCTGGCAAACATAGAATAAACAAAGAAGAATTACCTGTATAGAACAAGACAAGACAATGATTGGTTATAGCATTAACAAATCTCTGAAATTATCTGGACAAACATGGTTCCCCTTCACAGGCTGGGCTGCATCGTAGGTAAGCGATAAGAGAAATTAGTTCTCTCAGGGAAAAATGTTGCCAAACCTTTGCTAATCCACTTCACGAGAAACATGAAGCTAATCCTTATCGGATCCCCCTGAATCTCTCCTCATAGTGCTATTCAGCTGCATAACTTAGTAATCTGTCTCATCACCATCTGCAACACTGACGTCTGCCACGTGGTGGGACACGATCGTCGGCCTCCCATTTGGAGCTCATCCAGGCCGAACTGTCTCACGGTAGCAGTAAAATCATAAATTAGAGCTGCATCTGTGCGCGTGTACATCTGTCTTTGGGTGGGCCTGGGATACCCAGCCAGTGAGACAATGTCTTCTTCTGCAGGACATTGTGTAAACAAGACTGGCGATGTGCTGTCAGATTAATGAGGCAGCCAGCGCCCCATTGTCTTGCAAACACAGTTTATGTTTGTAGACTTATGTTTTCAATGCGTCTTTTTTAATCAGATGGTACGGAGGCTTAATGGTTAACACTGGAGGAATTTTTCATTTTCATTTCCTTCCGCACTCCACGATTGGAGTTTGCATGTTCTCGCAGGGTTCCTGTGGGTAGTCTGGTTTCCTCCTGTATTCCAGAAAGCATACAGTTATGTGGATTGGCATGTCTAAATTGGCCATTATGTGAATGTTTGTGCTCTGAGATGAACTGGCAACCTATCAAGGGTGTTCAGCCTACCTGTCCTAAACATTCTTGGACAGACGCCAGTTTCACTGTGAACCCAAGCTAGGAAAGCAGTTATGGAAGAGGCGCAGATGTGTCATTTTCCTGTTAGAATTCATAAAAGAGAAATAATAAATCAACTATATCATGTCAGCAGTATCCAAAACTTCTCTGAAACCAAGGCAAGTCAAGTGTCAGTCTGTAGAGACAATATAAATATACATGTAAATACATATATATATATATATATATATATATATATATATACATATGTATATGTGGCTCATCAGTCTGTCTGTATGTAATCAGAAAGTCACCAGTTCAAGCTTAGCCTCAGCAGAACTATCCCGTGTCCTTGGGTCTTTGAGCAGGGTCCTTAACCTGGGTTTCCCTGAGCGCCACAAGGTGGCTCCCCCTTGTTGTGACCCCTAAGTTTGCTCTGCCACACATGTGTGTCTCATGGAGAACAAGATGTGGTAAAGCAACAAGAGAATTTTCCCCGCCGGTATTAATTGTTATTACTATATTTTAACAATCACAGGTATCACAGGAAAAAAATAAGCCAGTGTGTTTTTTCTCTATTTAAGTTAGTAGGTAAACAGTGTTCTTTAAAAATGCAAATACGCACAGGTAAGGAGATGAAGGTGGAGCGGTGAGGTGAGATTCAGCCTCACTGAGAAGCCTGCTTCCGTTGCGGGGCCAGGCCTCCTGGGCTACAGCACTGTTGGAATTAAGAAGCAGCGTCAGTCTGGAGGTGAGGGAAGCAGGCGGGTGGCCATGGGGGCGACCACCTGGCAGCTGGGCCTGGAGGCCCTCGTAAGCTTGGAGCCTGAGCCAGCGAGACATTTCCAGGGCTAGACTCAAGGGCCCAGCAGCAGAAACCCACTCAAGCTGATATATAAATAAACAAACACAGGGTAGAGTCTTTGATGCGGCGAGACGGAATAATGAAGAAGCCCTCACTTCACGGAAACTAATCAGCTCTACTGGACTCTGTTATTGTTGGCTCAGAGATTTTTAATACACTGTCCCAAAGCCTGGCATTTGTCCACTGAGATTTTACAGTCCATATAGTCCAAGTCAATTTTTGAATGTTGTATTCATAAACAGTCATCCCCCACCCCACCCCAGTATCAATATCAAACTCTCTCCTGCATCACTGATTGTTTGTGAATTTGTAAAACTTGGCATAGCATGTATGGAGAATGTAATAAAAATTGCAAACCCAAGCTTCAAAATGAAGCATTAGTGCAGATGGGAAGTATGTTTTAGTGTATATTCTTTTAATTCTCCACCTAAAATCCCTGTACTGCCCATTTGATGAGAAGTAGTTGGGTATTAAGGCTACTGTGTACATGATAATTGCAGATTGCACATGATTTATGTTATATGATACATTTGCATTATGTTGTCTGTATTGTGCCTGCATCAACTTTCTGCATTGCACTACTTGAATTTGTGCAGTACTATACGTATCACATACCTTGCATTTATTCCTCTGTTGTATGTATTGTGTCTTTACCCTCTGTCTGCATTATGCCCCAATTGTCCGTCGTCTGTTGTCATGGTGTTTGCAACAGTAGCAAGATGTGCCAGCAACAATTACCACTGGCACCGGAGGCGTGGCTATAAAGATTTGGATTCTGATTTTGATTCTGACTCCTAACAGACCTTTGATGTCTGGTAACATTGTTAGTGAAGTCGCTGTCCAGAGTTCTGAACTCTTCTCTGATGGACAGGAGACCCAGCGCCGCCCTTCTCCACTGATTCTGCTCCTCTGGGAATCAGCACGGCTTGATGAGGATGCTGTGGTCATCACAGCCTGATTTGTTGCCATTCTTAGGAAATCCGTCTTAAAATAGCACAGCATGTGTCTGTGGAACCTTCAGTTTTTTTGTAGAACTGGGATGGGATGCCACGGCCATTTAGATATCCCCCCAACCGACCTCCTTTACTGGAAGTACATCTCCTAAGCTAGAGAATGCCTCATGGTCCCTCTCATGTAAATGGGAAATGCTTGCATAGACTTGAATAATGTCACTGGTTCCATACTTAAATGACTGGTGTTATGTTAAATTTCATTATTCAGTTTTGTACATGTTATTACTGGGGTGGCACTGGAATTTATTTCAACATGTTTTGAATTTGACTGTTAGCCATCCATCCATCCATCCATCCATCTATGATCACTTAGCCAACACAGGGTTTGTGATGAGCCTGAAGCCCATCCTTGGAAGCACAGGACGCAGGAATGAGAGTTAAACCCACAACCCCAGAGTCATGAAGACACAGTGCTAACCATCAAGCCACTGTGCTGCAAATTGTGTGTTTGCGTGAACACATTGTTACAAGCATGATGCATATCATTGAACTGTTGAACCGATTAAGCACGGGGCCAGCCGTCAGCATTCATCTGTTTGTGCAGAGCTTTATCAGCCATATTCATTTAGGGAGAGGAAGAAAGGCGTAGAATGATGAGAAGCTGGAGGATGCTGGGTTTGAGGCAGAAACTGTGTTCAGGCAGCTTCAGGAGAACAACAATAGGGCTCGTTAGACTGTGACACTGTCAAGCAGGTGTTAAAGGACACATCAAAAATAAGCAAGCACCCTTTTTTGTTTCACTGTTGGTTTCTGGACACTCGCAAATTCCCTGTCTATGTGACACACACACACACACACACACAGATTTATACCCTCGATTCACAGCTAATGAGGTGCTATATAGGAACATCTTAATCTACGTCTTGATTCCTATCTTTCCCTGCACCTCATGTATAATCTGCTAATGTTTAAAGGTGGAACACTGCTGAGTATCAATTAACCAATGAAGCTGAATATTTGTTTTATTTTTAATATTCTCCTCTGCACATCATTTATGAATTTGTATGTATAATTGTGTGAGCTGCTTAGGAGAGGGCATAAAAAACTGCTGTTATTACTGTAATTCAGTCTTTACCTTTCTGATCACAGTCACACAGAGCTCTCTGGGGAACGTGCCACATGTTTTTCTATTGGTGGGTTTCTTACCTGTTTACTGGACTTATAGTGTGTGGAATTATAGAACAGTACAATTTTTCCAACTGCTTATATGGTATGCCAGGGAGCCTGAACACAATGAGAGGAAATACTGAGGACAAGACTGTGGCTATGATGTCAGTCTAAGACAGGGCACACATATTTTGATATATCAATTGACCTAATCACATGTCATTAGACTGCTGTAAGAGACAAGAATTCCTGGAGGAAACTTGTGCAATATGTGAGTACCACAGACAGGGGCGTCGTGCACACCAAATTTGTGGGTAGGCACCATTTCTAAACCAGGCATAGAAAATACACGTACACAGGCATTAATGTTCTTGAAACTTTATGAAACTATTAGGCATTCAAACATGTCCAGCTAACCTTATTTACTGCCACTGGGATGTGAGTTGTGAATGTCACAATGTGACAACTGGTTTTTGATGTGCAGAGACGGGCCGTATTTCAATTAAATGTATTTAAAACATGTTAACATAACATAACATAACATAACATGCTTAACTTGTAAGAAAATACTGATGATTATTATAATTAGTGATAATTCAGGCTAGGTACTTTTTTTCCTAAGGACAAAATGAATTTCTCTCAGCTAAACATAGGCATCTTTATAGCCCCTGAGACTGCGTAAAAGCTGAACCTGCATGTTTTATGCATCGCTGCTGGTTCCTTTTTTTGAATATCTAAAATACAGTTTCTTCTCAAATTGTATCTCCTTCTCTTTTCAACTGCTCTGCAAACCTACTGTAAGGAAAACGAGAAATGCATGCATTATAATAATTCATTTAAGAAAGCATTGGTGTGCCTCCTTGCATGTGCACATGGACACACAGGCACCCCTGTCAGCCATGGGCAAAAATTCTGTGGGAATCACGGGGTATAAATTAAGGGCGTCAATCCGAGACAGTAATGTTCACAATCTCGTATCACTGCTGCAGGTGTGACCTGTTCAGCTCTCATTATGATACTAATGTTACAAAAGTCATTTTAATCTCACAATTAATAATATAACACGAATAACAGATGTCACTAAATTATTATTCTATGTAAAGTTAGGGCAAGCTGTATATTTTGTACATATTACACATTACTAGGGCTGTAACTGTACACATATTCCTTGTGTGTCCTTACTATTTTATATTTTCAGATTACAAATTACTTTTATTTTAGATAAATCCATTTGTATTAAATGTAAATAAATTTGATACTATAAATGATACTATAAATTAGATACTTCTTGACATATTTGCGCCCTTCTCCAATGATGAGTAGAGATGCAATGTGATGGAGAAAGCTCGCTTATTGGCCAGATTACCCTGTTTACTGTAAGTTTAACAACATGTTATTCACAGTCAATGTAGGCATGTAATTGGTTGACTGAATAATTAATTTATACATTACATGTTTACCACATGTTGGGTAGGCACAATACTACTGACCAAAGCAAGTAGAATTTAATGACACTGACACTGAAACATCCAATATTGAATAAACATATTAAAGACATATGAGTGTCTCAAAACTAATGTGTTCAATCAAATGCTGGCCGTCAATAGAGCAAGTAGCTAAAATGCACTGACTGCACTCACTGCTCAACTAACTGTAATTAAAATGATTATCTAAGTTGACATATACACAATGCTCACTTTGATTTCAGGGTGGGAAAAAATGTTACTCCCCTTAAGTGTTTGGTCAATGTATGCTACCTTCTCTCAAAATGAGCAGAGTGATGGGATTCTGTGGCCCGAGCCGCTCTGTCTGATCAACAGCTGATGATGTGATTGGAGCCAAATCTTCTTAATCCCACTGATACATAAACATAACTGGAGAGACTATATTACATTAGAGGCTTTTGAAAATATCAACAATTACAGATTAGTATGTTTGTTCCAGCAGACTCCGCAAGCCCTGTGACAGTCCCAGTGCCTGCACCTCGCTAGAGAGGCAATGGGTAGCAGTCATGTAGAAACATTCATTCATTCATTCATTCATTCATTTGTCCATCCATCCATCAATCAATGAATCTTCCAACCTCTTCGGCAGTACAGAGTAACAGTGCGGCAGAATAGGAGCCGAGGCAGAGGGTCCCTGGGAAGAATTCCACTCCATTGCAGGAAAACAAAAATGTCCAAACGGTCAATATAAAAAATAAAATAAAAAAAAGAAAGGAAAATTAACGACACCTAATAAACACCAAACCTAGATTACCAGGAAAGAATGGGGAGATACAGTATATAAGAAATTATTTGCCATTATTAATCACATTTCGCCAAATTAATTGAGACAATATGCTAAGAAACACTTTCGGCAACCACAGACATAAAAGCACTTCCCCACCACACCATGACCTAAATTACTACAGCACAGACACGGATAACATGCTACAGCTTTAATTATCAGAGGATATTAGAATTTCCTGTCGAGCTGAGCACACCCCCTACAAACAGAGGTCATACTTCTCTTTATTGCTTTCACTGGGCTGTTTGTCGATACCATGGCAACAAATGGGCATCTTCTGCCCTGAATAACACATTTCAACAAATACGCTATCCCAAATTTAGGATAGTGTATTTCAGGAAGTACTCCATCCTCAGTTATGAATATCCATTTACAAAGTGCAATATACTTAAGTCATTACAAGTCATTGGAGCATATAGGTTACGCATTCATTTGGAAAGTTTCCGGGCCAAATAGCTAAAAAAAAATATATACAGCTAGAGATGCTGGTAGATGAGTAACATTACTGGCCACACACACACAGAGACTCGGCGTACCTATCTAAATGGGGACCTTCCACTCATTTCTATAGGAAAAACCTTAATCCCAATCAGGACACCCTTAACCCCTACCCAGCCTTAACCTTAACCATAAGTAACCAACCCAAATAGACCCAAAGACTTTTGGCATTTTTACCTTTTAGATTGCAGTCACAGATTTTTATTAAATTGGGTTTTTCCAAATGGGTACCTGAAAAAATGTCCCCAAAAGTAAGGAAGTTTCAGGTTTTACCACACTCTGGGGGCATTTTGGTCCTCAAATGTGATCTAGGCAAACCCACAGACACACACTTGTATTCATGTCATCTATGGGGACCATCCATCCATTTGTAATGGAATAACCCTAATCCCAACAATGACGCCCATAACCCCTACCCAGCCCGAACCTTATCCATAACTAGCCAAAGTAAGCATAAGACTATTGACCTTTGTAGTTTTTGATTGCAGTCATAGAATTATTTGGAGAAAATTGAGAAAATGGTCCACACAATATCAAAATAACAGGTTTTTAACACATTGTGGGGACCCACAAAGTAATATATACAGTACCCCCCCACCCCCACCACAATCAGATTGTTCGTCTTTTCGCTTTCAGTTTAATTGCTGTGCTGAATTCCCAGCCATGACATGGAGGCTAATTGTTCCGGGGTCACGCACATATACCTCTCATTTGGTTTTAGTTGTGGCTCCATAGCTTGCCCAAGCTGGCCTGTGTTAGCTGTGTCACTCAGGGTGAGATTACTGCTGGGGGCAGAGTGGAGGAAGGTCACCCCCCCCTCCCCACAATGCCTGCTGTGTCGCTGGTAATGTGGGGGGGCTCTGTAATCACTGATATGTTACCTTACGATGAACAATAATGAATTAAGCGTATATAGACTGTTGTATAACTATGTACTTTATTGCTATATTTCATAACATGTCTGACGTTATAGTCTCTATAATGTGTTATATATATATATATATATAATGTGTCCATTTAAATGTATTTATATAAATATATATATAACTACGCTTCAGCTAGTTATCCAAGTCAGGTTGTGGCATATATATATATATATATATATATACACACACACACACACACACAAATATACAGTATGTGTACAGTACTGTGCAAAAGACTTGGGCAGTCAAAGCAAATTGATTAAATGAGCTTCATGTTGCCGTAAAACTATGATTTTACGTCTGTCAAAGTGTGTTAGACCATTTCCAAATCTCTCCTGAAGTCACCCCAGTATTTGCAGCAACCATCCAATATGCCCATGTGCTTTTTTACCTGACCACTAGCACACCTCAAATAGCTAATCAGCATCTTAGTGACTTTTTAGAACAAAATTCTTTAATGAATTGCGTGAGCTGGTGGTGAAATTTAACATACATGAGACGGCTGAGGTGTTTCCTGAGGAGAGGTTCAGGAACCACAGCGCCAGTCATCTGGCCATCCAGGAAGACAACAGGAACTGTTTGGAGAATGAGATTCTTGTTAATTTCTATAGCTTTACTCATAATTTGCATGTTCTACTTTTAAGTGGTGTCTTAAATGGTGATATACACGTACTACTGTGTGTATGTGTACTGTATGTATATATATTTTTACACTCACCAAGTAGGAAGTGACTTCTTTTGGTATGATACTGTATCTTCTGGCATAGCATTCTCTGGCTAGGTAAATGAAAAAATGCTAAGGAGTAGTGACAACCAACCTGTATTTCTAAGACACAAATGAGCGTGCCTGGGGCAGGGCCGGCCTGTATGCGGTCCTTTGTGTGTGCGTGTGTGCGCGTGTGTGTGTGTGTCTGGCCACGGGCCGCACGCGAGGCGGCCGACCCCCCGACCGCGGACCTGCCTCCCCAGCCTAGGGCCTCGCACCGCCGCGCTCTGGAGGCTCCGTCCCGACATCTGTTCCCTTTGTCTGCGCGTCGCTGCCACAGCAGAAAAGGTTGGGCCACTGCTTTTGGCCCCGTCTTGCTCCCGGGGTGGGGGGGGGGGGCGGGTTCCGCTGACGCACACTTACCCACTTACATCCTGCCCTCGCCTGCTACACAGGTAACGCACAATCGCTTTGCATTTAACACGCACATGGAATCGTAGCATCAAATATCTACAATATTACTTTATAGACACACAAATTATGTTCCCGGTGTATTATCTCGCAGGTCTGGTCCCAGCCCTTTATCTGCTGGTGGTATTATCGTCTCCCCGCCCTTACAAGTGCTCATCGTCCTGCGGTTGGCTTCAAAACAAACACTTAGGGGGAAGCCGCTGGGGAATCACTCTATGCACGCCATGAGATCCTGTTAATTAAAAAGGGAGAAGGGAACACGGATGTTGCGCCTTGCATCAAAAGGTTGGTGTAACATTATAAAAACACGGCACAAGCCAAGATGTACATCTCGCCGTCGGGGGAAGGTTGATTGGGGTTCTGTATGTCTCCTGCTGCATTTGCCTTAAAGTGTAGCCGCTGCAGTCCGGTGGCGTTCTTTGTAAGCACTAAAGCGCGACCCTCTGCAATAACTAGGCACATAAGGGGTTCATCAGGCCCGTGCCAGGCTCGTGGTAGGTCTGCGTGCTGCATGCCAGATGCACAGAGAGCGACCGGGTGGCCCAGAGCCGGCTGCGCCCACCATCGGCTCCTCCTGACCCAATGGAACCTCACAATTAGCATCTAATGGGGGAAGGGAGTCATTACTGAAGGCGCTTTTTGACTCTGGAGCACCCCCTGTAGGCGGGGAGTGTCTTTGCACCTGGAAGTAATGCCTATGGGTAGGTAGCGGAGGGGCGGGGGCCAGCGCTCTCGCAGCGGTGTGTGGCAGATGCCATGCAAGGCTGTGCAGCGCTTTGCCCGACATATTTGTTGACAGCTGGGTTTCACAGGCGCAGTGCAGATGGGAGGACCCCCCTCCCGAAGGGTAAACAGTAGTTAGATCCTTCAACCCCCAAGCTGCGCCATCGCGCTGCCCTGCCACCGGGTCGCTCCGGCTTGCTTTAAATCAAGCAGCCGTGCCAAAATCACTCTAGACAGGGAAGGGTTTGCGAGGCTCCAGCAGGGCGGCGGGCGCGGAATGACAGCGCTGTCAGGAACGTTCACATCCGACATCCCGGTGACCACGGCGCCGCCGCAGCCCAGGGCAACGCTTCTGGAAGTTCGTGAACATGCACAACTGCCGACCGGATCATCTGAACATGCACGACCGCAGACCAGATCGTCTGAACATGCACGACCGCGGACCGGATC
>JAODKL010000036.1:10815452-10826901 GCA_026780765.1 Petrocephalus schoutedeni | reverse complement strand
TGGAAGAGAGTGCTATCAAGCTGCTCGGCGAAGCCCCCCCCCCACCCCCCACCCACCCCATAAGCATGCTTCCTCTCATGGGTTTACCTCTGGGATTGCCCCCGCCTGGCGCAGCCTGGACGCCATCTGCTGCATAATGTGGTGGGACGGAGCCACGAAAAATTCATTCCAACTGGCTGTCTGTCATCGCTCTCCTCCTTTCGCTCTCTCCCCCGCTTTCTCGGTGCACGCGCCTGTGTGTGTGTGTGTGTGTGCATGTGCATGCATGCCACTTACTCCCAAGCACGTTTTAAAAAATACACAAAAACAGATGCTAAACAGACACACATGTGATTCCTTGAAGAAGGCTCTCCAGCAGACACACATTTCAGAACTGCGCGATTTCTTATGGCAAAGTTCTGCACAGCGCGCTCAAGTGTTCTGCCTCTGGTTTAGTCACTAAAGTATGACCCAGTGAGGAAAGCCCAAACAGACCCGTAGCAAAAACAAGGCTTTCTGATCTTGACTTTCAATTACTAGAACAGACAGAGAAAATGTCCCTTTAATTACTGTGTTTTTCGCTCAAATACAATGTCCCTTTAATTACTGTTTATTCAGTCAAACTTTAAAAAAAAAAGAATGCGAAACAGCTTTACAAATTCTTGATTTTTAACCACACATTTACATGTTTTAAAGGCCTGGTCTGTCACATCTACAAAAGCTGGGGGGTGGGGGGGGTAATTTACTTCCTTAGCTCACATGAAAACCCCACCCCCACACCATTCTCATAACCTTAGGTGTGAAAGGTTCCCGGCCTTCCCCTCTCCCCGGGGCCCGGTGTGTGTGTGTGCGTGTGTGTGTATGCGTGTGTGCGGACCATCTGCTTTTCTCACATCAGCTTTCTCGCCATCCTGCGCTTATTTACTGTCATTTATTCCACGCAGCACATGCAGCTTTTGATACGGTAAATATAGTTTCATTTTCAACATATTCGCATTCAGATAAGTAGATGGATGGGTGGTTGGGTGGATGCTTCGTTGAACTGGATATTCTGTAAATCTATTAAGAACTCCTTTGTTGACAGAACGGTCGGCACAGACAAAGACGGACAAGACACACACACGACACACCCGCATGAAAACACACACACATGCAGAGAGGCACAGACACACACACGCACACACACCGACAGGCATTTGATTAATAATAACGGCAGCAGCGCCAGGCCCGAGCGCCTGGGCCTGTTAGGCACTGACACTGACACTGACACACACATGACCTTCCGCTCTGGCTAGATGAATACGTACGTCTCCAGCTCAGTGCACAAAGCGCAAGTGACAACTTGCTAATATCCCAGAGGCATGGAGCCACATTTCAAAAGCTCCAGCGCATCTTTGCATCTCCAAGCGCTTGGGCCATATATAGCAACCGAGCGGGATCAAGACACATCAACCCCTGGGAGTCAGACTCGGCACCGCGGAATAATCTCCTAGCTGGCGAGCGACAGACACCGCCCTTTTTTTTTTGTTGTCGCCTGTGTGCAGGTTTCAAGGAGGCAAACGCTAAGGAGTTCCACTCATACGAGTCCATAACTACTGGAGTCTAATGCACAGGCACTTTTTATTAGATGCTGTGTCCCTTATAACAGGTGACAAACATCAGCATGAGAGTTTCTATCGCCGCTGCTGGAAAGTTCATTTAATGTGGTACCATGTAATTCTGAGACAAATATTCTAGGGCGACGATCGTGCCGTGGTTGTGGCCGATATAAAAGAACCCCGAGATCTTTGATGCTGTCATTCAAATATAACTGTGACGTAGTAATTGAGACAAGCAATTTCGGAATGTAAATGTTGGGCATTTTCTGTACGAGGCACCTAAGCTAACAGCCCCCTTTTGTCTGACTCTAAGGAAAGGCGGCTCCTGGGGGTGTTCCGACAGACGGATCACTCTCGGATCAGCCCGTGGCGCTGGTAAGACGCGTAAACACGTATGAACACGGGCAGGTACATGGCAGCTAATCACAGCAACAGGCCCTGACCCGAGTGGCTGCCGGCACCGTGATACCTCGCTGGGTAATTGAACGGCCAGGCTGACGCGCGGGTGACCCCCCTAGGCCGACATCCACGCAGGCTGCTTTGGCACTTTCAGCGTCCGCGAGCTCTGATTGGTTTATGTCAGTGCCTTTCTGGGGCCCAATCATATTTTTCCCGAGCTTTATTCCCGTTAAGTAGCAAAACAAACAGTTTCTCGTTCATCTGTCTCTCTGCTCTTCTACTCCGCTCGCCTTCATTATGTGCCGAACATTCTCTCTGGAGAGAGACCTTGCAGCCTGGTCACCATCTGCTGTCATCTCTCTCTCTTTTCTGAAGGTTTGGATCATATGGTATCAGATCGATCAGAGCTGTCACCATGGCTACAGGGGCTTTCTAGGCGAAGTAAGGGAAAAGAAAGAGTGGTGGACATGTTAAGTTAGAGTTCTAGAAACATGTGGAAACAAAGGGGATCAACTAATGAAAACAGAAAAAGCAAAGAAAGATGCTGTGGTTATGGCCTAATCTCAGAAAAGTACAATTAAAAAATGAACAGAAACACCCTTGGGTCATTTTGTAATATGTTATGATTAGGGGAGACCGAGGACAATTGTTGAATTATTTTTGTTTTCATTTGAATAATATATAGAAAAATAAAAAAAAGCACAACGCAAAACTCGAAATTTCCTTTCAAAATAAAGCCATATTGTTATACATCAAAGGCCTTTGCGGGAATCTAAGGTGGGGGGAATCTATGTTGGAAGATTACTGTATCTATTTGAACGACTGTCCTGTTTAACAGGTGCACTCCTAGTGTCCCATACATAAAGAACAATATAGAAAAATCACATTGATTTAAAGCAAGAAGGACTTTTCTTATATATAAATTAAAATAGAGAATTCTACTGTTTTAAGCTTGGCTGTCTTCTTGAAACTTTTTCTTGCTTTTCAATGTCTTGATTGAGTCACTCTGAACTGAACCCCCCCTCCCCAACCTGCCTTTCCATGACTTGACTAGTCAAACAGCCAGCACCCCCCCCCCTCTCTGTGTCTCTCTTTCTCCAGTTCATAAGAAAGGGCTCAGAAGTCCTTAAAGCCGTAGGGCGCCCGGAAGCGCCCGCGAGCAGGTGGGCTGACGCACGCACTCGCTCTCAGCGGGACTGGAGCAGAGAGACCTCGTTTCTCCTGATGGAGCTGTCCGAGGTACTCGGTCCAGTAAACGCTGCTTGAAATTGGGTTGGAACAAGAGAGGCGGCTCTGAAGTAAATTCAGCTGTTTTTTTCTCCACGTTTGGCAGTGGGGGGGGTGTAAAAAAAAGAAGTCGGCTCCACTCAATTACAATGACATTGTCAACAACGTCACTACTAACTAGAAAAAAATGTGTTAGGTATCTATCAATCACAGCGTCTGGTTACTTGGTGTTTGTAATGGATTAACTGAACGGGTCTCTCGCCAGGGGGCTGGGAGCTGAGACTGAGTGGGGGAAGAGATGCAGGCATCTTCACCTGACCATGTTCTTGTGTGCAACAGTGAGGATGTTACAGCTTGTGACTTCCTTTGGGTTTGGGGCTCATTAACCAGCCCCCCCGCATGCATGGAAGACTCAGGGGAGAGGCAGGGATATACAAGTACATGGCATGGCCAGGGTGAAGGCCAAAGCCTTCAGATGCATGCACAGGTTTACCACCCATACTGTTGTGTATCATAAACACATCAATGCATCAAACTTCACAGCATCAACGTGTGGCACACACAATCTGGTGTGCCACATGTGTAGAAAAATATCTTTGTTATTTGTATACACATATCTTTGCTATGTGTATACAAATATCTTTATGTATTGCCTACTTTATAAATAACACCCTTATATTATACCCTTATAAATAACACTGTACAAATTATTGTTTTTACAATGATAAGACTAATCTTTACATTATAAACTTAACAAATAAATGGTTTGAAGGTATTTAAATAGATTTGTGTGTTAAGACATGAGAAATACACATCAAAAATCCTTCCTGCAAAAAATGTACTAAAACACAGATCAATAATGTATTGAAAAATAATAACTTAGTAGTATTTAGTAATAAGAAATATTTGTTGGAAATGTATATATAATAACACAATAGGTTCTACATTTAAAATAAAATCATTTAAAATAAAAATATATTTAGAATAGACTGTTGGATGTCTGATAATATGACACAGTGGCTCCTTATGTTGATTTTAATATCCCATAAAGCTACGGACCCAAGCCATAAACCATCCTTTAGGATTGTGACACATGGCCTGTAATGGAAACAGGCATTGCATTTAAACAAAAGAGGGTGATGTCACGGAAAAGGTCCAATAAAAGACACTGGGCCGGCTCTAAGTGCATCGGAGGGGGGGCCCCCACCCCCCCCCCCCCCCCCCCCCAAGAGGAGCCACTTTGCGCCTGATCTTGAGGAAACGAAATCGGTCAATAAATCAATAACCGTATCAAACGTGCATAAAAGGCTGTGCAGCTGTCAGCCACCGTCGATGGCAGGGCGTGATCTGAAGAGAGCGGCCGTCTGCTCCTGCGGACAGCCAGAGCCCTCCCCAGCAGAGCTGAAATCTTAATAAATAAACCCAGCAGCTCAATATTCATATAGTCCACAGCCCTCCTGATCCTACAGAGAGAATAATCAGGTAATAATTCACCCGGGCTTCTCCGGAGATGCCTGACAAGACGCAGAGACCTGGCTCGCCTCTCAAATAGAAATCAAAAGATGAATTATTCCAGGGCTTGCCATGTCGTATTGATTTCTGTCTGGCTCTCTGTTTGACACGCAGGGCTGTACGAGCTGTGCTTCGCTGACCACTGTTTCTGCCGGGTGTTTTCCGTATATTAAAAAAACGAGGGATCACTTTGTCAGTCAAATGCACGCTGTCCTCTCCAGAACCCATTTGGTGATGTATATTCTCCATGTATTTTATTCCTCTCCAAAGGAGACGTTTTATTGGTGATTCCATTATAAATAGCATCCTGTGTGCTGCATGGTGGCTCAGTGGGTAGCCCTGTTCCCTCAGACTTCCAAGGCTGGGGGTTCAAATGCCTCCTCTGTATTTGTGGCCTATCATGTGGGCTAATTGGTGACTAAATTACCTGTGGTGTGTATGTGCAATGCGATGAACCAAGACCTGGTCCAAGGTAGATGCTAGCCTTTTGCCCTATACTTCCTGGGATAGGATCCAACACCCGTTGTCCAAGAAGAGCAGTGAAAATATACATATTGCTATTTGTTAACTGCTACGTATTTGAAGCATTGAGTATGGATTACACCTAGAAACAAACTTGGAAATTCACAATCAGGTTGAATGCTTGCATGGGGCTGGATGGTGAACAGAGTCACATGACTAGGGGATGAAAGGATGGACCGGAGAGCAGCAGCGAGGAATGAAAATGGGTGGGAGAGAGAAATGTCAGTATTGTTTAATTATTGGGAAAAAGGAATATGTCGGCTTGACTGGCTGAACCTCCACACCCATCTTCTCTACACTACCACTAATAACTTAAACAGGAAAAGTCCCATAAAACACTCAGCACAGACACCTCAGGTTATATCTGATCTGCAACCCCTATCTTCTGACTGATAAAGCTGGTCAAGTTTATTTAAATATTTATTGCATTCAAATCTCGGATTCCCTGCTCACATCGCATCCTGCCAGCTAGAGGGACAGGAAGGAGAACAATGCTGTTTGTTTACTGCTCCTTTCCGTATGTCACGTTTGGTGTCAGGCTCCCTCTACTTGTTCAGCTACACAGTCAGGTATGTGACGACATTGTTTCTGTCAAAGTGCTCGCAGGCACAAAAAGGCTGTTCACCAGTGTCTGTGTTAAACCCCAGGCTGTGTTTGAAACTGACTTCCCAGGCATGGCCCGTGTAGAAGTTTGAAAAGCATAACCATTTGTATATATTTCTCTCTGTTCTTTCAGCAACTAACAAACAGTGCACACATTGGCAGCTCCCCCTACAACAAGAGTGACACCCAGTTAAACAAGGAACCTAAACAAGGAACTATGACGTTTAAGAAAAAGAAAAGCACAAAATAAAGCAGTATGAATCAACAGACTTAGAGTAAGATAATTAAAAACTGAGGGGGGGGGGGGGGTCTTTTTATCTAGATAAGACCTCCAACTAATCCCACACACCCACTGGTTAAAAACAGATTTAACCTCTCAAATATGAGCGGAATTCCCCACAATAGAAATAATTATTGCTGTACAGTTGTTACTTCCATGCAAAATTCAACTCATGAATAAAAATATGAAAACCAAGAGAAAGTAAGGCATAAACTCCACTGACGATGAGCACGTTTCACTTTCAGTGAGGCTCCCAGCTCATCGTTATTGAAAGGAACATCTTTAGTCCACAGCTCCCCTTCCATGGTATTTATTTTATAAAGAGGGCAGGTCAAGGTCTGCCTACCTCTATCGGGCGGGCGCGGGACTCTGAGAAGCACACACACGCTCCGACGGGCGCGGGACTCTGAGAAGCACACACACTCGCCGACGGGCGCGGGACTCTGAGAAGCACACACACGCTCCGACGGGCGCGGGACTCTGAGAAGCACACACACGCGCCGACGGGCGCGGGACTCTGGGAAGCACACACACGCTCCGACATACACAAGCCTCAGCTGAACTGTTCGCCGATTTCTTGATTGACCGTTTGTTAAACAGAGCGCCAATCTGTATGACGTGCTGGAAAGCAACAGCTCCAATCAAAGAAAGGCATTTTTAGGCACTCATAACACCCTCCACAAAACGCCCCACACACACAATTTCCTAATAAATCTGAGTGCTATGTCTTCACTTTGATGTTAGCGGGCGCGTGTGTGTGCTTGAGAGCATATAAGTGATTCTCTTTTTTTTTCAATATGCAATCCAATTTACAGATGAGCCATAGGATCAGGAAGCAGAGAATCCCTTAAGGGTCCTCCTGTCCCCTGAGAATACTGCCCCTTTCAGCTGCCCCGGCACGTGATTGCTGCCCCTTCACAGTTTGCTTTCTTTTGTCACAAAGAGTAAAATTTATACTCTGCATTTATTTCCAGCTTAAAGGTGTGTATGATTTTTGGCATGATGGGGAGAGTCATCACCAGCATAACAGTCCCTCTTTTATTCATTTTTAGTTCTCTCTGTCTCTCTCTCTCTCTCTCTCTCTCTCTCACACACACACACACACACACATACACACAGACCCGCGTACCTATCTAAATAGGGACTGTCCATTCATTTCTATGGGAAAACCCTAATCCCAGTCAAGACATCCTTAACCCCTAACCAGCCCTAACATTAACCATAACTAACCAACCCAAATACTTTTTCCTTTTTTGACTACATTCACAGATTTGTATAAAATTGAGGTTACCCAACTGAATGGCAGGGGCCCTAAGGAATTTAGAATGTAATTACGCTGGGCTGGAGGCCCAATATGATACGCTCTCATGGGGCCCAAACTCTATAGTGTTACCTCTGACTGGTTCTTTACTCGAACCCACAACCCTTAGCTTGTGTGGCAGTGATGGCACCTCCTAAGTCACAGTGCTGGGCAGAAGTCTGATGCTGTAAAAACGCGTTACAGAAATCCGCCAAGACTAACCATTCTTGCGCTATCATACTCCGACTGTACATTTTTTATTATTGGCTACTTATGAATTCAACCTTGTGTATCTCCTGGATCATTCAGAGTAGGCTAACTGGTGAACTTCCATCTTGAAACACTGGGGGGCAGTGTGCGGCTCAGTGGCTTAGGACATTGTGTCGGTGATAAGAAGATTTCTGGTTGAAATCCTGTGATCGGCGGGGTGATTTCAGTGTCAGGGCGTTCAGCAAGGCTCTTAACTCCCAATTGCTCCAGGGACAGACTGACCCTGTCTTCTCAAAAAATGTACACAGCTTTGGATACAAGCGTCTGCTAAATAAGTAAAGCGTAAACAGTGTAATATTGTAGCTAGACTCTAGTGAGCTTTGATCGAAGTGAAATGGGCAGACAATGCATGATAGCGCTGTGTGGGATAAATCTGTCCGGAGCTGGAGAGAGAGTGTTTTCTCGGTTGGAGCTGCTGGTCTCTGGCAGGAGAACTGGATGCTGGCTGCCATGTTGGAATGCTTGGCCACTTGGACGTGCTCTCTGGTCCGCGTCCCATGGCTACCGCTGCCCCCTGGCCCTTCCTCGGCGTCTACCGGCCCCCGTACCTGTGAGGTGCCCCCCCCTCCAGTCCCCATCATGAAGAGTGACGGCCATCTGGAGGGCCAGGCTCCTCTGAAATTAGTTGCCACGTCTCCTTCCAGAGGCCTGAATATAAATGAGTTAATATTTCCTGCCATTCAGATGGTTTAATATGAATCAGTTTACCACTCTAATGGGGGCGATGCAATAGAGGAGAGATTTAATGGTGAAGAGATATAAAACGAGCAAAAGCAGTCAAATGAGTTGTGCTGGGTTTAATCATGTTTCCTCCATAGAGTATGACTGACATAAAAAGCAAAATGAATCCTATAAAATGGACCAAAACAATAAAAAAACAATCTATCGTCATCTGTTTACAATGATGCCTTGTCGGAGTGGGCAATACAGAGCAGGACAGATCAGTTAAACATCGTAAAATAAAGAAAACCAACTTGACCTCTAGGTCATTCTGACAAGTTTTCAGTGACAAAAAAAGATTCCAATAACAAGATTTATAGTTTTCTTTGGCGCGAACCCCTGATGTCCGGATTGACTTATTCAAACGATTCTGCCCGCCAGTAACCTTCGGAGTGACAGAAATTCAAGTCAACTCAAGTGAAGTTTTATTGTCACCTCAGCCGCGTACAATAAACCTCCAAACAAAATAATGCTCCTTCTGGTCTGACATTCATGACAGGACAGACATTACAATGATAAAGGCAGAGTTATTATTTACTTAAAATATCCTGTACAATTAGTCTGGGGTATGGCGACAGAGGGACAGACTTCTACCTATATTTTTTAGGTAACACAACATAAACACATTAAACAAACAATGATCTCTACATAACACTGGTCACTTAGCACTTGGAAATGCTGTGGCTGCTTATAGTGGCAGCACAGTAGATGTAAACAGTTGTCAACAGTGTACAGATGCGAACTATATTAGGACAGTGGTAGGATTTCAGACGTGACGTCCATAAGACCTGTAACTGTGAAATGTTGAAAGCTGTAAGGAATTTTAAAATACCTAACAGAGTATGTGTCCTGTACTGGCGTCGACACCACGGTGAATTCTGATGGGCATTTTCATCAAAATGTAATTTTTACCACGGACATGCTATTTACAAATGCAGCCTAGTGGTGTTTTTTTCTCAATTAAGACATTTTGCCACGGACCCAGGTGAGTCTTGCCACAGACACGTTTGTCTGTGTACAGACAGGTTGACGATCCCCGTTCCTGTACACACTCATTTGTACTTCCTGTGTTCGACCTGCTCAGCGCCTCTACCTCGGTCCAGTCCACCCCGCCCGATACCAGTAATCTCCCAATAATCCTTAATCTTGAAAAAGATTCACCGGGCCGCGAGCGTGGGTTGTCTGACGCGACGGGCTCCTGTGGAATTCGTACCTGAATTCATTAAACAAAATTTCCCCTGCGGCTTGGCAGATGTTTGTCAGCTGCTAACGCAGTAGGCCATGTAGAAAACTTCATTTGCTTCAATTAACAGAACTAGCAAAGCAGGCCCCCCCCCCATCACTTTTTTGTTTGAGCTGCGTTTCATCTGCGCAACTATGTTTTATATACGTATGAGTTTGCGCGGAACAGAAGTCGCATTCAGGAGGCTCGAAGATTGGAGGCAAATAAAACATTGGCTTATTCAGTAGCTGGGGTCCTGGCCATCTTGGAATTGCAGGGGAGAGACCGGCAAGTAGAAGGACAAGGCCAGACACGATGACTCTCAGATGCAGAGTCATGGATCGCTTCACTGGGTTTTTCACAGCCTCCTCTCATGCAAAGGGGGAAATGTAGAAAAAAATCTATTCCCCTATGAATATATAAAAGGCATGTCCAGCCCTTCAATCATGATTAATTATGTATCAGTAAAATATGCAAACGCTATAATCGAAACATATAATCTAACAGACACCAGGTGTGGCCGCCTTTTTTCCATAAATTGCTCCCGGCCGTAATTACGGCATAAACGACTTGGAGTCATCAGGAGGCCAGTTGCCGTAAATGCATTTTTAATCAGAGCCGTTAACGTCCGTGATGGATGCGCGTTTTGCATGCGCTGGCCGCGGGAGCCACCCGGACACCATCACCGGTGACGCTCGGCCTGGGGCCGCGCCGTACCCCTTGGCACTCTAGTGGGCGCTGTGGCGACCTGCAGGTTCGAAATGTTGACCCCCTGCATTGCATGCGTTGTCCAGGCACTAAAAAAAGAATTTAAAGAGCTGTTCGGATTATGGGTTTGTTGCAGGTGACAGAGCCAGGACACAAAGAGCCCCATGCCAGAAGTCTGGGGCCCATGGCCCCCAACAGATGGGTGGCTTTTCCCCCTTAAATCGAGTGCGGTGTATCTGGCTATAGGCTGGCCTGATAAAATCAGGAAAACAGCTGCCCCCCCCCCCACTGCATGTGCCACTTCACCCATTCTGGCACAAATGGGGGACATGAGACCGTAGAAGTCTCGTCGGAGCTCACAGATATTGTATGTCGGCAGGTATTGACTGTATTATAGGGAAACTGCAGAGCATTCTGGGAAATATTCACTGGGGATTGATTGCAATTGACAATGAATTAAAAAAAAGAACAAACGAAGGTATGACAAAGAACCTTCAAGTCTGTTTCAGTGAAAGTCCTATTTGGGTGTGTATTTGTGACAAACAAGACACATGGAGAATCTTACTGCAGAACACTGTCAGGACATTTCCTAGAGAAGAATAAAGAGGAAACAGACCAAGCTTTTTTCAGTGCTGGTGGGGGGACAGAAAGAAAAACCTCATTCTGTATGCTCCTCACAGCAGAAAGACTGGGCCACCCTCATATTGAGTTGTGCGGTAGCTACATGTTGCATAGTTGTTAACACACGGGCTCATCACCTTAAGGTTTCTGGTTCAAGTCCCATGATAGGGGTCAGCTTTAGTGTCCTTAGGCAATTTGCTTATCAGTAAAATGCCCATCTGTGTAATCAGCCAAAATGTGCATTCTGTTTGGGATACTTGTGTTATCCAATAAGTCTTTAAAACATATAAAAAAAATCTAAATTGCTGCGTTTGAATATAAATAATCCAAAAAAACTTACATGAAAAGTAGTGATGTGAAGAGAGCAGGAACATGGAGATGAATGCATGGAGTTGGGAAATACATGAAGGCGCAGAGGATGGGACATCTGGCAGCCAGAAGTGACGACAGATGGTCCAGTTGAAGGTGGGGGGGGGGGGGGGGGGCGC
>JAODKL010000036.1:10675023-10689179 GCA_026780765.1 Petrocephalus schoutedeni | reverse complement strand
CTGCAGGTCCGTAATGCTCACATATGTGGCGGCTTCCTCATCCGTAAGGACTTTGTTCTGACTGCAGCACACTGCACGAAAGAGTGAGTTCATCTGTTTTTCTTTTCTCATTTATATTATTAATACTCTATCTCTGTTATTCTCATGTGTATGAGTAACATAGGAGTTCCCAAAAGTTCTTCACAAGCCACTGGCATGGTTATTTTATGGGTGGGATCCCATGGTCTAACATATAGAAATAATTTGGCTCCTAAGGCACTTACAATAAGCTGAAGCAAGTGGAAAGTGGAATGGATTAGAGATTATCATCACAGTTTTTAGCATTATGAATGAATGCCTTTATTCTATTAGGTGAGGTCTTAGACATGCAAACATGAAGGACAGAGTGTTCAACATTGGGCCAATCTGAGTGAGATAATGGCTTTAGTTTTTGAATATGTTTGTTCTTGATTTGATGGCCCTATAGTGCCTTCTAGAGGGCAACCTTTCAAACAGGTGATGTCCAGAGTGAGGTGAGCTTCTGAGGATGGTGGTGGCTCTGATGAGACAGCGAGAGCTGTAAACGTCCTCAAGGGGGGGAAGTGAGCGGCCAATAATTTTCTGGGTGGTGGAAATGACCCTCCTGAGTGCTCCCCTGTCTGTTTTGGGGATGCTGGTGAACCGTACAGAGATGCAATAGCTTGGCACACTCCCGAGGGAACAGGAGCAAAAGGACACCAGCAGTCTGTCATCCAAGTTGTTCTTCCTGAGGATCCTCAGGAGGCACAGATGCTGCTGGGCCTTCTTGATGAGTGCCGTGGTGCTGGCATTCCAGGAGAACACCCTGAAACCCCCTGCGGACACTGACCAGCAATCTAGATTGGGTTTTTTCCTTCGGATGGGTTCTTTGGTTGTAGATGTGTTCAGAGGTAGGTTTTTCTTTGAGCACCTCACTGACAGCCTTAGGACTTCCATCCATCCCCCTATGCTGACTCATTCCCCCAGAGATGAGTCCCACTATGGCTGTGTCTTATTTTCTTAGTGTTCATAATTTTCTTGGCCTCAACAGCCACATACTGTAAGTGTTGAAGCCTTTCAGGCTTGTACAAGCGCTATTTCAATGTTCATTATATTGAATGGGGCCAGGTTGTCCAGTATGGATTTTGAATGTTTGCTGTTGTTGTTCTTGTTGTTGACCTTAACGCGGTGTTGGACTGGCAGTAAAAATATTGTTGTTTATTTTTCAGATGCAAAACCATCACAGTGGTGCTTGGAGGTCATAATATCTCCAAAGAGGAACCTTCCCAACAGAGGATAGCAGCACAAAAGTGCTTTAGATATCCTGGATATGCACTGAATAATTATGATTATGACATTTCACTTATAAAGGTGTGAATTTTATTTTGTGAGCTTGAACGGGTCATTTTCGGTTTGGGTTATTTAACATTAAAGTGTAACGCACGTTTCTCCAGATATTAATCGATATTAATATCCGCAAGTGTTGTAGTCCGAATTTTTTCCCAGCTGAATCCAATTTTTTTGTGTAACAGCTCAGGAAAAATGCTACTCTGGATAAGAATGTGGCGATCATAAAGCTTCCAGCGAAGGGGGAAGGCATCCCGGACCGTACCAAGTGTGTGATTCCTGGGTGGGGGATGACAGTCCCTGATGGGTCGGTCGCTGAGCAGGTCCTTCGGGAGGTGTCCCTCCCCATCCTGAGTAACAAGGAGTGCAAGAAGATATGGCAGCTGTACTTCAAGCCTGGAAGAATGCTGTGCACCTATTTTGATGGCAAGAAGGGGATCTGCCAGGCAAATACACTTTGTTTATTTGAGACGGAGCTGTACTTGTTTGGATCTTTGGCTCTAATGATGATGGGCTTTTTTTTTGTCTTCCAGGGTGACTCCGGGGGACCCCTCGTGTGCAACAAAAAGGCACATGGGATAGCAGCACTCACCGCCTTGCCGTGCAATGTACAATATCCCAACATTTTCATGAATGTTTCCCATTTCATCACCTGGATGAAGATAATAATGAACCAGGCATAATAAATAAAATGCTCAAGGGAAATAAAATAAGTCTTTTTTGGAATGCTTGTGTGAAGTCTTTACATTGTATTTAGCTGTCTAGCACTGTTCCACATCCTACTTTGGTAACCATTATTATTACCGACAAAGCAGTGTCCTGATATTCCTACAGTGCATTCATGGTATTACTAACAAGAAAAGGATAAGCAGTTTGAATCTCTTAGAGATTACAGCATGACACACTGGGCCCCCAACCCAAATCATTCCAAATCTTTTATGAGGGGCCCTTACAATAATCTGAACCCCCCCCCCCCCCACACACACACACACACACACACTCTACACCTGCTTTGACAACGTATCAAATCAGTACAGCACATGGTTGAGCAGGGAATGAAAGACTTTGGTGGGGGGGTGTTTAAGGTTCCTTTTCTGGATTTAATGTGGGGGGGGGGGGTGCAGGAGACAGTGATAGCAGTGACAGCAGTCAGGATATTAACGATTAAAGGCAGACTCAGCATTCTATACACTGTATATACTTATATAAATAAGGTGTTCATCGCAAGACCCATTGACCATTAAGTCCCTGCTGGTGCACTAGCTGCTTCCTATGGCCCAAGCTCAGTGTGAAAAGAAGGCACAGACTTTTTTTTTGATTCACTGAGGACTCTGAGCAGAATAAGCAGCTGGAATACGGATGGCAGGGTATTTCAATTCATCCCTGCTCAGTTTTTAAAGCACTAAAAAGATCCTTCCATTTCCTGTACCCGCATGTCCTATACAGGGGTCCAGAGCCTATCCCAGAGGCTACAGGCGCAAGACAGGGAACAACCTAGGATGGGACGCCAACCCATCACAGGGCACGCACGCACACACACACACACACACACACACACACATTTGGTTACTTCGCTTAACTTCAGCATGCTTTAGGACTGTGGGGGGAAACCGGAGCACCCGGAGGAAACCCCATAACGATACGGGGAGAGCATGCAAACTCCACACCCATTAACCACAGCAGAAACTGAGACAATGGACTGCAGAGGTGCGAGAAAACAGTGATAACCACTGCACCACCCCTGCAATAAAAACATACTCAATTTTTTTTCTTTTTTTTTTAAGAATAAAGTGGCCAGAAACAAGAGCCAATTAATCTTAAAGGTCATTGGTCCACTCAGAGAGACCTCACCCACACTGAGACAGTGGAAAACTATCTAAAGTGGAAAAACAATTGTTCAGATTGACTCAAACTGATTCTCTCCAGTGATTCTTGTTTTCAGTTAAGTTTGTCTGCATGTGGCTGTGAAACCTCAGCGAGGCTCGGCCCTGCTCCCAGCCGCTCTGGCGCCGAGGCACTCGCACCTCGCCTCGTTTCTGCATGCCAGTCGTTACAGGAACCTCTGGCCACAAGCCCCTGCCAAGCGACTCATTCCATGCTGTGAAGCAATCAAACCTCCAGGTTACGCAGACAGTACGCAGCACATACCCGACTGGATCAGCTAAGGACATCCTTTGGGAGAACCTCTCCATACATTTATCGAAGCACATGTCTTCTGTGACCATCTAGGACTGCACTTGTGCACCCTCCAGTGTTCAGAAGAAATATCCCATTTGTAGTCGAAGGTCTGTCCATTCATGTTTAGGGGTACGATGAACGTCCCCTTGTGAGAATGCAAATCAGGCTCTGCTCTTCAGGTGAATAATGAGTTTTGATTGATTGACACTAGTGCCACTGATATAAATGCGGGGAAACGTTTAAAACCATTAAAAGATGAAATCTTGAGTGATGGTCATAGAGTTTATCTGCTAGCGTCTGCAAATGGACAAAAGGCTACATTCCTCAATTTGCTTGTTTCGTTTTTAGACTATTTTCGGGGTTTGTTTGGACTGATGAAAAGCTGCAGAACATTTCCTGTTTCGCAATCACCCACGTCCTGTCAAGTGATCTGTATATAAAGGCACCCCTGTACTCTATCTGTCTGTCGGTCTTTGACTTCCAAAAGTCATCATGCTTCTGCACCGCTCTCTGTTCTGTCTCTTTCTCCTGGAGCTTCTCCCTCCAACAGGTAGGGCTGCCACATCGCTCTCACACTATAGCCTATAGGATAGAACGCATTTAGCTGAACAGGTGGCAGAAAAGGTGAAACTGGAGGGAAAAATCCTGTTATTACTTTGCACTTGAGGCTAATTCACCCAGCTACCTGGATGCTGCAGAAAACGTGGCTGTTTATGTTATGCAGGCGCGTTTCAGACTAAAATCCTGGGAGGGAAGATAGCCAAGCCTCACTCCAGGCCTTACATGGCCTCACTGCAGATCCACGGAGCTCACAAATGTGGGGGCTTCCTCATCCGGGAGGACTTTGTCCTGACTGCAGCACACTGCACGAAAGAGTAAGTTCATCTTGTTTTTATTTTCTCTAAAACTGGCGGATGGGAGGATGGATACAAGATGATTTTATAACACTGTCCATGATTGCTTGGCCCCAGCACTCACATGAGGGTGAAAGCTTGTGCAAGTGAGGCCTTTTTCAATGTAAATAATTTTATGTATTTTTTTATTTTAAAATTGCTCAATACAATTTGTCCTTGTCTTTATCCTATAGCTCCAGATCACTCGTCGTTGTGCTTGGGACCAATGATATTAAGAAAAAGTGGCCCTGGAACAGAAATAAAAAAGGAATAAAATGGTGCTACAGGCATCCAAATAATTCAAAAAATGCATATGACTTTGATATTGCGCTTTGCAAGGTATGAGTGTTAATCAAGTTAAACACACTTAGGTGACTTTCATATCAATTTCAATCACATAAATAGCCTATAAATAGATACACCATATAAAGTTTGAATATTAAATAATAAGAATTAATAATAACAATTAATAATAAGTCAGGTTCCTGCAAAAGTTTCTGACAATGTATGTCATGAGTCCCAGCACTGACTAAGCACCTAGAAGATGGATTGATAGAAGGATGGATGGATGCATGATGGAAAGAAGGAAGGGTGGACATTTTTTAATTATTAATATGTGGGAATATGCATTTTTTTTTAGCTCAACGATAGAGTTAAGTTGACTGCAAATGTGAAGGTCATAACGCTGCCTAAGCAAGGTGAGAGTGTCCCAGATCGCACCAAGTGCCTGATTCCTGGATGGGGGAAGACAAGACCTAAAGGGTCTGCAGAGAACATGCTCCGAGAAGTCACTGTCCCCATTCAAAGCAACGGAGCATGCAAAAAAATTTGGAATAGCAACTTCAATGAGAAAACAATGCTGTGTACTCACTTTGATGGCATAAATGGGATCTGTCAGGTAAATATGGCAAGCATTCCCTGACGTTTCAGCTAGTGAGTGTGCATGTGTGTGTGTGTGTTACAATCACCATTTTAAAGAGGACCATTTATATTATTGGTTATAAGTCTCTGGACTATACACAGATACGGCAGGAAGTAACATGAGCTCACTATTGTTTTGCAGGGGGACTCGGGGGGGCCTCTCGTCTGTAACGAGAAGGCGCATGGAATAGCGTCATTCACTGCAACTCCCTGCAGTAAGGTCTATCCCAACGTTTACGTCAAGATTTCCTATTTCATTCCCTGGATAACGGAAACGATGAAGAGAAAATAGAATGCTTACGACTTTTCCTTGCAGGTATTTTTTATCTTGCAGTCGTTTAGTCGTAGCTGTATCCATTATTTCGTTTTTTAGTGTGACATTTAACCTTTGCTTTAAGCTGACATTTTATAATATACAAATACCCATATAGAGAGCCTGAAATGAATCCAGTTACAATTAAATTTGTAAATAAATATTTTATATAATTATCCCATTTAAATACTAGGAATATGATACTTCTCCCATGCATTCAGCTGTTAAAATCCATGCTGGCAGATATCTCTGTGTTCGCAGATATGAACTGTTAGAAAACAATAAACCATTAAAAACCATGTGTCATTTATGCAGTTATTGGATATCAGATTTAATAGCTCTTGCTATTGGCTCTTAACCTAGTTAGTGGAATGAGCCCCCCCCCCCCAGATGTCTGAACAGTTGAGTCACTGACTGTCTTCAAACAATGACTCAAAACCTACCTCTTTCAGAAATACCTGGATGACCGCTCTGAACTCTTTTCTTTATATATATAAAACAATTTTCCCAACCTGGGTTTAATTGAATCAGTATCAGGAAATATTCATTATGGAGTCTTAAAGCAGTTATGTAAGTCTCTCTGGCTATGGGCGTCTGCAAAATGCTGTAAATGTAAATGCAAACTGAACAGATAACGCATCTGATTTACGGATGGTTCTATACAGGTATCAGACACTAGGTGGCAGCATAGCACTAGAGAACTGGTGCAAATGCCCCAATGGAAAAAAAGCCATAATCATCATGTGTTGAGATCATACATTTATACTGTTAATGTTTTGTTGGTACTTTAGAAAATTTAATAAAATGAAGATTAAGGTGATATATAAAATAACCATGTAATAGGTTACACAGGCGGTACATAGGCTCAGTGGGCAGCACTACAATCGCACACCTCCGGGTTTGTGGGTTTTGTTTTGGGCTTTGGTCCTGTGTCTGCAACATCATTGTTCTCACTATGAGATACCCTCCTGCTATCCAAATACATGTAGTTAGGTAGTGCCTCTAGATTATCATTAGCGGGTGATTGCATGAATCCGTGTCTTGCGGTGGACAAAGGCAGGAGACATATTCCTGTTTTCTCTGATCCAGAACTCCAACCTCACAGAGACCCAGGGTAATTGCTTATGGAAAATGGATAGATGAAGTATTGATGGATACGTTTAAAAGCTTGGCTATAACCATACAAAGTACAATAAGATCTTTCTTTATGAGAACATCACCTTGTCAAGTCACATAGCAACAGTCACCCTTGACGTCAGAGCGTTAAAATCAAGCATGTCTAGTGCATGATGGAGCAGCATCTCTATACATACAAGAACTTGCTTCAACGTCGCTCAAGGCCACAGCATATTCTCAACAGAATATTATCAGCATGCCCTGTTTGGCAGCTGGAGCTTCCTCTCAGCCTGGGGACCTGCAGAAACCCAGTTGCTCTTCAGCAAAAAAACTTGAAACTCACTTTTTTTGGACTGTGGATCAGCTCTGAACATCTCAGCACATCCTTAATCACATTCAAGAAGCCTCTTCTCTGCTCCTGAAGGAATTCACTGCTACTCTTCAGGTGTGTTTTTACATTTAATCCACTTATTTTCTGAACCTAAAGGCCTGAAGTTTTTGCACTTATGTTGTGTACCTTTAGATACTGACTTTGGCTGTATCACAAGGTTATTCATGCACCTAGCTATGTACCAAGTCCCTGCATCTTAAACTGAAATGCTATGTTTTTATGTTGCATTATACTGCCACGTTTAAGGCAGATTTTTAATATGACACATAGGTTACATATTATTAATGCCTATATATACTCATTGGACGCTATAACCAAATGAAGATTTAGAAATGTAAAAATAAATCTGAATTTAAATAAATATGAATTAAAATAGCACAAGAAAGTGAATTGTAACAGCAACTGTAGCAATATAATCAGTTATTCAGGCCATGCGTATATCTGCCCATCCATTCATCTTCACTGGTGGGAGTTTTACTTACACCAACATGTTCTAAGGGCAGAATGAAAAATGATTGGTTTAGAGAGATAAACAATCAGATTGTAGAGGAGGTGGGTGCAAGCGACTAGTGGAGGCAGGACCAAGACATCTGATTGGTTGGTCTGACACCTGACACAAGACCTGATCTCTCTGAACCAATCATTTTTTGTTCTGCTCTCAGAACATGTTTGCGTAAGTAAGACTGCCATGAGTTTCATCTTCCAGTGCTTGGATAAGTAGCTGGAAGATTGATAGATGGATTGTGATGATGATGATGATGATGATGATGATTCTTATTGATGTTTCAGTCATGTTACTGTAGCACAGATATAAATAAATCAGAACAACGGAGAGACAGACAGAAAATGTAGAGTCAATCCAAACTGTACATCCTTCACGATGGCTCCCAGAACTGTATGTACAGATCTCAGCAATGTCCAGTGAGAGTCTCAAGAAAATTTAAGCAGCAGAAACTGTTGCCAGTTTCTATTCCTCCACGCACTCACAGGCCTCAGTGCTCACTTCGTTATCTTCAGTAGCAGATCAGTGATGCTTAACAGGAGCGATGGGATGGAAGGGACACAAAAGACAATGTGCAATCAAAACAAGCGTATCGACAAGGATCTGAAATGCTCCTTTTCTTATTTGACTAACATTATACTGCTGTAGATTGCATCCCATTGAACAAGAGCCTTTCTTTTTAAAAAGGCCTCACCAGCTATTCAGTGAGTAAAAGAGCTTAGCAGGGTTACATAAGAGGTGGAAGGCTCTCACACTTCATTGCTGTGTTGAACCATGCACAAAGTATTATAGATTCATGAAACATTGCTGATGTTGAAAGCCATAAGAATACAGCACCTGTACAAGGACTGTTTTGCAGGCCAGCGTGTGGCTCAGCAAGTCAGGTTGTTGTGTTGATGCTGTGATCAGCTCAAATTCGCTGGTTCAAATTCCAAGGTCAAGTAAAGCCATCAACCCTCAAATGTTCCAGGGACTGTCTGACCCTACATT
The DNA here is from genome assembly GCA_026780765.1 of Petrocephalus schoutedeni. Lineage (NCBI taxonomy): Eukaryota > Metazoa > Chordata > Actinopteri > Osteoglossiformes > Mormyridae > Petrocephalus > Petrocephalus schoutedeni. Next base: position 10,680,531 of record JAODKL010000036.1, on the reverse strand, counting down.
CTCATAAAATGCACATCAGTTTCGATAAAAGTGACTGCTAAATAAATTATATGTAAACCCACGAGAATGCCACTATCTGACAGTAGAGCTTTTTATTCTGTAAAGAATGTTGGCCCGTGTGTCTGTCCAAATCCTTGGGGTTTCTCCTGCCTACTTTACCTTCACTGTCACATCTCCTCCAAACGTGCTGCTGCGGACTGACACCATCTACTTTACAGTCACCCAACGATCCTCTCACACATTCCGCGCAAAATAGCCGCAGTCGACACAGACGGCAAATTGTCATCAGGGCAATTCCACTTGCTGCAAAAGTTGACTGATTTCATTTACAAATAGACGATTCCTAGAAATGCACAGGCCTCTCGTGAATAAATGTCCATTAAGGGCTAGACAGACAGCATTGCATCCTGATTCTCACGTCCAATATCGTCCCCAAGTGATGGGTCTTCCCCCGAGTTTGGGTATACAAAGCCGATGGGCATGCGGCCCCTTTCCTCGACGAGAGCCCCCCTGCAGTAAACCCGTCAGACCGGTTGCCAGGAGGCGGCCGTCTGCTGAGCGCTGAGTCATGTATAATTCATCTCACCTTCACCTTCTTTCTCTGCTTTTCTCGTTATTATTTACTGAACTCCGACGACATGAAGGGCGTAAGTCGTCTACTTGACTTCTTGTCACAGTGAAACATTCAAAGGTCAGACTGCGTTTAGACCGGCTTCTGTCCCTTAATTTTTAAATTACCTGGCAGCCTGTTAGTTTCCTTATTGTGTGCATGGCCAGGATCACTGTTATTCCATTTACTGATTTTCAGTCACAGAGGTATACAATTGGCACACAGCCACATAGTATAATTACGAGTTTAACCCACCCCCGCCGGTCTACAAATCCTACCAAAGGATTTTGAGAGGCTTTTTTTGATTGGCTCTGGACCTCAGAGACATCACACTGGAATGAGTGGACTGTGTGTTTTCGTCCCCCACCCGTCCCCTTAATCCAGCACAGGGTCTTGATGAACCCGGAGCCCGTCCCAGGACGCACAGGGCACCAGACAGAGGACTCCTTGGGTGGGTTGCCAGTCCATAGCAGGGCACGCATCCCTGCCAGGTCATCTAAATGCATGCTTTTGCTCTGTGGGAGGAAAGCCCACACGAAGGCGAGGGAGAGCGTGCAAACTCCACATACACTCATGAAGGCAGGAAAGAAAATCCCCCAGCCCCGGAGGTAAGACACCACAGAGGTACCAACTGAGACCACACTCCCCACAGTGTGCCCTGTTTACTAATTAAGCTAATTCGGGGTTCATAATCTAAATATGTCCACAGCATAAAATGTTTCAACTTAGATATGTATCGTCTTCGAGCCCTTCCTCATTCTTCCTGCTCGCATTGCGCTCTTACAGGAGTGTGGGCAGACAGGTCCGTGTCTAAAATATCCTTATTATTATGCCTGAGTTATTGCTATTATGACGGAGCTCTTTCCTCAACGACAGCTCACATCCGTTAGAATAAAATGCAAGGTGAGCCGTGGAATCATTAGCCCAGGCAACATAAATTTCCCACCGTTGGAAAATGGCTAAATTAATTTTCCGTCTTCGGCGAGTCTATCTCAGCAGGGTGTTTCTACCTATGGAGTGAAGGATCTTCCTCCTTTCCCTCCTCCTGCTTTCAGTTCTGCATGGAGCCTATTGATAGTGTAAAATAGCGAATTGCCAGTTAGGTCATCTGCTGTGACCAAGTTCCGCTAACAGTAATGAAATTACCCAAGACCAAAGGAACCAGAGTGAAGGGATTGTTCCACATACGCAAGCTTGACCGAAGATCGGGATTTTGGCATCAGCAAGCAGCAAAACACAGATGAAAACTCCTTTGGAGTCTCACTCGAAATTGAATGTGGGGGGGGGGTACCTCTTGTAAGTGTGCTGATGTCACCACCCATAATGCCTTGCTGTCATGTGACCTCATGACATCTGGTGAAAGGTGGTAGGTAACATGCGTGCTGGTGTATGCGTGAGTGTGTGTCTGTGCGTGTGTCTGTGTGTCTGCGCACACAGGACAGTGGGTGAGTCATCCTTCCTTGCATGAAGACTTTCCATCTTTTTCGTCTTGTTTGCTGTGATTTGCTGTTTTCCAAATGGCCATGGGCTGGAATCTGCAAGGGTCCCATTTATTCTCTGTGTCTAACAATGAAAGGGGACTTGATGGTATAATGGCCAGTAGTTATTCTGAGTCAAGTCCCACTATAAGTGCTTTTGATTGTATTCCTCCAACGTGTTCATTTTAAAAAGAGAATTTTAGATTAATTTATTAAAAACAATGATATTAGAGGTGATATGGATGCTAACAATTTTACAGCACACTTTCAGCTTGTTTAAAGGGATTTAGCACATTCTCCCTATGCTTGTGTGGGTTTTCTGCGGGCAGGCCAGTGCCCTTGTAGCTATGCTGATCCATGTCTACAAGATGCCCATAGCGTGGTATGCCCTGTGATAGACATAGCAAGGGGAAATCACATCTAGCAGAAACTTATTTGAAAAATATAATAACTGGAAAATTAAAGCTGGCTTGAAGGGCGACTGAGATCCACTGTGCCTTGCTGCCAGTCATCATCTACACTGATAGATGTAGGCCAACAGCAAAGTGACTATTGGCACTACTGACTGCTGACACTATTGACTATTGGCTCTGTTGTTCTGTAAGCTGACATTGCTTATTTGTTGAGTCCTCGAGATATGATAGGGGGATAAGGAAATATGGGAAAAAATGTGCGTTGTTTTGTGCTTTGGACAGAGCACTACTATATCAAGCATCAATTTTTGATGTGCATCCAAAGGCAGGCCTGGCCTAAGTGCCTTTGGGCAAATCCATCAGAATGAGAGCCCCTGATTCATTGCCACACCCTCGAGAATTTCTGAAAGTTTTTCTCACTGATCCTACTAAAAGTAGTTATGGGCCGTGGTTGGGTTTTATGTAGCTATTAATCCATTGTTCCATTCTTGGATCGTAATTATACTTGTTTTTTTTTCTTTCAGAGGAATAGTGGTACAATTAAACTGTTATTTTTCAAATTCATTCACAATGAGGTACTAATTCAAAAAAGCATGATGGCTTGTGGCTGAATTTTAATCACCCTCCTTTACTGTCTCCAATGCTTTTTCCTTTGTATTTTAATATACTAACTAAGATGATGATAAATGGTTTTGTTGAGAGCACAGTTTATGGGATTATACTGCCACTTTTATAACTATTCCTGGCTTAGTGTGTGCGCTGTCTGTTTTCTATTCCTTAAAAGCAGCAGCTGTGCGCACAGATGTTCACATGCAGGTTTATGCCGCTTTAAACTAAGCGCTCATATCTAGTCATTGTATTAAATCTGCGATGTTTCGAGGTTCAGAGCAGACGTGTCGCTTACATGCAAGGTGTTGTCTTCTCAGACTGGATGTATTCCGGCCCCCAAAGAGCTCAGCTCCAAAACTCCCAATTGTCTAAGCTCTTCCTGTCATCTCGAAAGTCTCACCGGTATCCGTAAACCCAGCTGAACCCCCGTCCTGGCCCGCAGCTATCCCAAGACCTCTGATGCTGGACCAGGCAGCCGTAGGCGCTCTGTGGAGAGACTGGTACATTTTTGCCAATACCAAACAAGCCACGTCCTGGGCTGGATCAGCAGCCCTCGCTCAATTTTTTTTTGTTACTGCATTGCAGTGCTCTTAGCTGAATGTTGAAATTGGGAAAATACCAGCTGATGGTTTGGAACGCAGAGGTAATAAGTGCTATGAACATGTCAAGACAAGACAAAAGGCTCATTATAAAATCTTTTTTTGGCAGGTCATATGGGCTGTCAAAATTCTTACAGTGGTGACAAGAAATTAATGTTCTTATCTAGCAGTTCTCCATGGCAACTATTTCCCCTTTAGTCTTTTGTCTTTGTTTGATAGAATAAATGGTGTCTACTTTGGAAATATTACAGATATGATGCAGTGCCTCCCACCCCACAGCACCATATTTGTTCCTTTACTTCTGACTTTCTTACTTTCCCTTTAAAGAGGTGAAGTTGATGAATTATACATTTTATGTCAGGGGAGGAAGCAGCCTTGTCTGGGTCCTTGGGGAAAGGACTGAGTTGTCCTCAGCTCCTTCTGTGCTTTTGTAAATTAATGGGCTTCATAAGGCACTTTTATGTGCTTGGTCAGAACCAGGTGAGTCTGGAATCACCGCGGCCATACGCCACAAGTTGCCATCTTTTTGTGGATCGGCTCAGATATTATGCAAACGTATTTTTATCGCCATATCAGTCTGCGTCGTTTCCTCGCACCCTCGGGGGATATACGGTGTTGCCGGGGTCTCTGGGGGTGTGCTGCACATATCCCGATGGCCGCCAACACGGGGCGACAGACCCCGGTTTCTAATGATAATGATCTGCCCAGTCTGCCAGGCGGGCGCCTCGCGTGACGGCTGACGTCACGCTGTCTCGCGACCCGACGGGAACTGAAGCACGCGCTGCTCTCAGCGCTCGAGGGGTGGGGGTGCGACTCGCGAGGTAAATTAATATCACCGCTCGCGGATTTCCTGAAATAAGGCTCAGCCACATTCCTGTGTACTTCTATCAGCATTCACTCAACATTTGCACTATCGACTGACATGTCCCTATTCTCACACCGTCCCTTTTCAAATATGTACGGAATCATTTTTTATTTCGGTTTTCTATAAGCCTAAAGGGGCAAGGAGACTAAGCTTTGTGGCACTATCCAGACACTGTTCTGTGCATTTTTTTTGTGAGACTGGTAAATGATCCATGCATATTTAAACCTGATATTTAATTCAAAGCCTGAGTGGAACCTAAAGCCTTCTAAACATAAGTTACAGTTATGTCAGCAGAAACTAAAGTGAAATTATTGACATTCTGATTGTATTACGATTCTGATCCATGAAGTCAATTTTTGCAGCCAGAATGCTCCTTGCACCAGCTGTGAAGAATCATTAACTGTTCTTTATCAGCATATTTTAATTGGTTTAAATGATTTTCGCTGATTTATATTGACTTCTGTTTGTGAATGCGTGTCCAAATTTCTCCAGTATTTCATCATTCAATTTAGGTAAGACGTAGACTGTTGTCAAGTCTCCCTTTTTAAGTGTTTGCCAATAGCGCTCAAGTCTGGACATTAACATTTACTTATCCTTGAGCTACAAGAGTGTAGCTTTGTCCATTTAGGTAATTAGCTTTGGATTACTGTCCTGCTGCAGAGTAACCTTTTGCCCTTGCATAAAGCCCTCCTCCTCCTCCCTCTGCCCCAAAGGGATTGGGTGAAATTTGCTGGATCAAGTGAATATAGGCTCCTGCAGGTGCTTGTGTGAACTTTTCATTGTCAAAGTAAAATATCCTGCAATATAACTGCAGAAACTTTTTCAATCCCAAATTCCTAGCCTCTGCGATGGGCTGGCCCTCCATCCTGGGTTGTTCCCTGCCTCGTGCCCGTTGCTTCCGGGATAGGCTCCGGACCCCCCGCGACCCTGAACA